>LS554627.1:75301-89125 GCA_900490775.1 Pristionchus maxplancki
ATGCGGGATTTGTTTGAGATAGTAGTGGGAGCATCCTGTCCAAATTTCAGAGGTTTCCATTTTGAATTCGCCGAAAGATCAGTGATTTTGTGAATTTTAACTATTTTTTGAGGCCCAGAGTGGCCGAAATCGAGAGGAGGCTAATTCCCCGTTATAGATAGAGCTTAGCTTTCTTCAGACGAAATATAGAGCGGGATCTGATTGTGAAGTGATTTCAATCGGAAAGTGGTGCGACAAAAGAGAGCACAGCTATGCCCGTTCCCGTGAGACACTATGAAACAGCGCGCCGCGCCATCCCGCCTTGTCACACCATAGGGTCTTACGGGAACTGGCATAGCTCCACTCTATTTTTTCGCACAACTTCCCGATTGAAATCGCTTCTCAACTAGATCCCGCTCTACATTTCGTCTGAACATACCTGAGCTGTACGACATACAGGGAATTAGCCTCCTCTCGATTTTGGTCACTTTGGGCATTTAAAAATCGTTAAAATTCACAAAATCCCTGATCTTTCGGCGAATTCAAATTGAAAACCTCTGAAATTTGGACAGGATACTTCTAGTACTATCTCAAACAAATCCCGCATCGACAAAAAAACGGGCAAAACATATGCCCCGCGATGGGGTCGAACCAGCGGGCGGGTCCTGCGCACGTTATCCCGACTCTCAAATCGTAACGAGGCGTTGCGAGTTTAGCGATATCGCTACCCTCTCTCCCCTCGTAGCGATATCGTTATTTCGCTATCGTATAGCCAGCCCTAGTTGCAAACTCATTTCTTTCATAGGCAAGGAAACACTAGAGCACTATGAATAAAAAAAATAAAAAATTCCACTGCAAAGAGGTAAATCTGCTTGATTGCTCACCTCGGCCCTCCTAAACTTGGCCAGTGCCTCCACACGCTGCGTCTGCGTGAGAGATGAGTGCAGCTGGGCTGGAATGGGGTAGAGATTAGAATCACGGCCGATACTGTCTTCATTCGCAATCTCATTCGGCTAGTCACTGCCCCGTTTCAACCACTGCGCAAATCTACAGATTCACCCGAAGGTTAGTGATGAGTGCAGATGAGATACGATAGAGAATAGTATTATTGATGCTCAACTGTTTTCATTCCCAATCTCATTCCCGTTTCAGCTACAATACAAGTCACTAGATGCATTCGAAGAGCACTTTTCCCATCGTATTTGTTTCAAATAAACATCAATTCGCGTCGATCACAATCTACCGCTACCCCTCACCAGTCTTCAATCCTAACAACCCTAGGAGGATCTGCACTACCGTAGCCGATCAGTTAACGATCAACCCTCTACTACCGTAACCTATCAACAATCTTACCAGTCTTCAATCCGAGCAATCCCAGCAGGATCTGCACTCGCATGCCCTACCATATCCCGTTCTCCAATCAACACACTGTTACAATAATTAACTACTAATTAGTGAGTTAATTAATTAATTAGCTCACCAGTCTTCAATCCCAGCAATCCGAGCAGGATCTGCACCCGCATGCACTCCCTCTTGGTGCGCACGAAGACGAGCGTGCGGTCGGAGAAGGTTCTGCAAAGGGGAAATTATGAAATTTAAATAATAAGAACGTATTTAATAACCCTTGCAATAAAACTCATACTTTGAATGTCACGATTGTGTTTAACTAATTCGATGATCAATGATCGCACAACTGATCATTCTCCGAACTTCATCAGAGAGTGAGACATGAATCCAAAAGGAACAAAAATGTTCAAGATCGTCAACAAGTCAACAAGTACGATTTCCCGACTGTGCTGGTGATTTAGAAATGTACTATTCCTAAAAAAATTGCGTTTCAATTTCAGCGCTCTTCTTTCTGGCTAGGTGACTGCAGTCATCAGTAGGAGATCGCCAGCTTGACACAAAAATATAATGATCCTATCTCCTCGTAACCAGAGCAGCCCCTCTCAAACCCGGCGCTCCTAGCATGCACATTTCCCTTTATCTTTTCCCCCCACCTAGTAACCAGCGCAGCCTCAAGGCACCTGTCTAACCCGGCGCTCCTAGCGCGCACTCAATCCTTCAGCTTTCTAATCTTACCTCGTAACCAGCGCAGCCACGATGGCCTCTCTGTCCTTCTCGTGGCCGGCGCGCAGACGGATGAACTCCTGTCTGGAAATAGGAAGACCATCTTTTGTCCCTGGGGCACATTAAACTCAATTTGTTTGAGTCTACAACGCTAAAATAACAAAAAAAAACTGTCTGGAAAGAGAAGAGATTATTACGGTATTCATACTAACATCTATATTCATTATGAATGAATGAATTATGTATAGTAGTTTACTCGCTTCCGACGCAGCATTGATCAACACTCCGTCATTGGTTATACAAATCATACCTGGCCCAGAGAGCTCCTTGGAATTTTTGCGCCCTAACTAGACGGGTCTCCGGGACAGAAATTGGCTTCGGATGTACGGGTCACCCCCTTTTTAGGGTATTTTTCAATGATTTTGGCACAAACCTAACGGGTCACCTCTGAATTTTTCGGAAAATGTCAAAAACTGAACTGGTCTCCGACACCTTGAAGTTCCTCAAGGAAAACGGCGGACAGCTATGATACAAATGCTACGTGAAACACAAATTCCAGCCTTCCTAAACCAGTTTTAGCTGATTTTCCCCTCACCTCAGCTTCATCGCCGTGTCGGTGTTCTCGTTGATGAAGATGCGCACCGGCTTCTGGAGCGACATCGACGCGAGCTCGTCGATCTGAGAAGGCGTTATAAGAATTTTCACACAAACACACACATGCACAAAACATTCTTATTGTTGTTTTCGTTATTATTATTATTATTATTGTTGTTTTTGTTATTCACCTGATCCGTCATGGTGGCCGAGAACAACAGCGTCTGCCGCTGCTTCGCGCACATTCTGAGGATCCCCCTCCCTTTTACCCTGCCCCTACACTAACCCTAACACCCCTTATTGTTGCTGATGTTATTGTTTTTATTATTATTATTATTATTATTATTGCTGTTGTTATTGTTATTCACCTGATCCGTCATGGTGGCCGAGAACAGCAGCGTCTGCCGCTGCTTCGCGCACATCCTGATGATCTCGCCCATTTGCTCCTTGAACGCCTCCTCGAGCATGCGATCCGCCTCGTCGAGGACGAGGACCTGGGAATTAGTTAATTAATAAATGAAGTACATATCAGAGAACAATCAGGGAATATTGAATGGGAAAGACTTTTATTCCACATGCAACACCAACTTCAAGGCTCTGCGTTTTCGAGAATAAACACAATTCTAATACTAGCGTGATCTCGGTTCGACGGATTTCACAAATAAGCATATCATGATCAGGATAGATCGTCGTAGTCTCCGAAGTTCCCAAAAACTCATTTTCTCTAATACTATCCCGGTTTCACGAAGTAAATAATTCAGCACGATCAACCAATTATTTGATGAAACTTCCGCTTGCAATGCCTAACCCATCCAGTCTGTAACACCTGTCTCCCTTCACCTCAATGGTGCTCAGCGTGAAGGTGGGCGTGTTATGCAGATGGTCGAGCAGTCTTCCGGGCGTGGCGACGACCACGTCGGGCGAGGCACGAAGCGCCGCCTCCTGCGTCTTCAGATCGAGACCACCTGGAATTTATTTACTTATTTATTGTTTATCCGAGTTTTTAGATCGAGACCACCTGCAACAGTTCGGATTCATCAGCATGTTATAGATACAACTTTGGGAAACCCTCCAGTACTTGGCTTTCTTCGGCATTTCAAACAGTCCAATAAAACATCTGATTATCAATTGCGGACCATTGATAGACCACACACCATCCATACCATCCAAACACCAATAATATTCAAGAAATTTTCATGCAGCGTCATTTTTGCTTCGACGTGCAAACATCCCCAGTCCCCACGCGCTACGACAATAATATCGAGTCCTCTACTTCTAGGCATTCAAAATCACACCTGCTACTCTTTCTTTACACCCATCAAAACATCAAGCTATTCCAATCCATTCCCCTCACAGCTCTTGACCAATGCGCGCAATCACCACTACTCTTGCGCACAGCAAGAAGCAAGCACTGTCTGAGACGCAATGCTCTCCTGTGTCTCATTTATTCAGGCTTCTGTTTCATAAAATCCATCATCATCTATTCTCTCCATCCCACACAGCTCTTGACCACTGCGCGCAATCGCCTGCGCTCTAGCACACAGCAAGAAGCACTGTCCGAGCGACGCAATGGGCTATAGAATGCTAGAGAAAGCGACGCACACACTCAATCGAGCTGCAACTCTCCCTCTGCCTGTTCCCCCCTTGCCTCCTCCCGCCCTCGACCGGTTCTCTTGTAAGGGATAGAAGAGACAAGGGCAGAGGCAGAGGGAGGGGAGAGGATCTGTCTCTAGAGGAGAGACGGGGAGAAATAGTGAAAGGATTAGATCAGGTCTTAGATCGGCAGAGGATAGAGCTATTGCCTCCTCCCCCTAGTACCACGTAAGAGCTACGGGGGCTGGATATCGACCCGATTAGAGTGCATGTCTGTGAATTTATCCTGTTAATCTCGCTGATAGGCGATAGTTACCAATCGCCTTCTTTCTAGGTTTTACCTGCAGCAACTAAGCTCACATATAACTAGCTGTCATGTAACTAACTCCAAAAAGTAGTTCTATTAGTAGTTATATTGTCTGGCAGAACTCTCATAATTGTTCTCACACGGTTCTCTCGTCCTCTGATCTTCTCTCTTCCGCTGTATTTACCGTGTTATGTGCCCCCTTCAACTCTCTTTGTGTCCATCAATCCAACTTCCACAAGTTCTCTCGCGATCCATCCACAAGTGGGTTCTTTCCTCTCATCCCCTCTCGTTATTCCCTAGCGCACAATGACTCGGTGTGATCAATGCATGCGCTTGAGTTCTGTCTGGTCATGTCAAGTTCCCTCTGATAAATTATTAACTCGATCTTATCTTCTATAACTCGAGACACTAGCGACGCTTGCCATGCACCTCTACTTATCAAAATCCTTTGAAATTAAACCCTTCCTGACGTCTCAAGCTGGCTTCCCTAACAATAAAGCGATATTTAATATTAGCTACTCAGTACTATGCTCACAATATCAGCGCTTGTATCAGTCTCGGTTATTACAGAGCTATTGAAACGCAAACTGCCAAGTCTCTAGTTGGAACCCCTTTTGCCTAAGGTGCGCACTTCCCCCCTCTCGCTCGCTTCTGTTTGGCTACGTGAACACACACGTGTTTCTACTTCTTCACCCCCATCTTCAAGATCGCTGCCCTGTCCTTCCTCCTCCTACTCCCCGTTCACACTTATTGCCAACCCCTATAGCTGGTATACTCATCGCAGTTCATGATCGTTGCCTCCAAGATATGCCTTGTCTGTCCTCCTACCACCTTCCCATTCACTCTTATGCAACTATGCTCACATCTATCACCATTTTCTCTTATTATCTCAAGAAGGGGAGCACTTGTGATGTCTAGCATTTGCTTTAACACCACTAAACGTCTGCCGCCAACCTTGGCCTTCTATTCACCCGCCACATCCCCCGCCCCAAGGCATCCCAAAGGACACCATCCAAACAAAAACGACAGAGAACACTGTTCATTCGGCACTTATCCCCCATCTCCTCTCATCACTCTCCCTCTCGACTGTTGACTGGTTGTGTGTGTGATGTATTCACATGCATGCAATGTTCCTTTCGCAATCGTTAATCGCCCTGGTCATTTGGCGCTTCGGTTGCGATACATCCTGATCCGCGGAGCTATCATTCATTATCTTTGACAATACGGTGAGCAATAAATCCAATACAAGTAAAGATGGCGGCATTGATAGCCATAAGTTGATTTAGCTGATAATCCCATCCCATCCAGCGATCCAACTCGCCCTTACTCCTCCGATCTTTCTCGAATCTCTGCCTGTCGGGCCATTCTTCCCCTTTCACGCTTTCCCTTTCCTCCATTCTCTACTCTTCGCCATATCCGGCTTTTCCTCTCCCAACTCGGGCGGCGGCACAGTAGGGTGATCCCCTCCGTCCTTCCTTCCTCCTTTCTTTTGCAATTCCTTCTCCCCCCCTTTCTTCCTTTCTAGCCGATCCCTGCTTTTTGCCGGTCTCCGCAGCTTCTCTTGCGCAATATTACGCGCCTATCCGTCTCAATCAGGTTATCCGGCGCCTTTTCGATAGCCGATTGCTCGGGCTTGCCGAAACCAATTTGGAATCATCCAAATATTCGCACGATCACATTCTCATGCACTTCGCCCAATTCGCTCGTGTCTGCCCTCTGTTCACACGCCACTTTACGTGTTGTCCGGCCGAACATTCAATTCTCTGCGGCATTTTGCCTCTCAAATCGATTCGCCCATCTTTGCTTTATGCTTAGCAAATCATTATTCCGCATTCTGTCCCAAGTCTTGCATGACATCCGCGTTATTCGATCCTCCGTTGATTCTATCAGGTCCCTCGAATCAATCAATAATTCTGCCCATTCGTAGATCAGCCATGGGCGTGCTCGACAAGAAGCAGCAGGTGATGTTCGTCCTCATGCTCATCTTCTTCCTCTGGCACATGGGCACGCAGTGGACGACGACCCTGCTGTCGTTCTTGCAGTGGGACACCGATGAGGTGAGGGGATGAATGGCAATGCGAGGAGAAAGTTTTGCAAACAGTAAACACAGCGAAATTAGAAAATACCGAAGCACACAACGAGTTCTTTTTTACCACAAGCAGGAGAAAACTCTTTAAAGCTGAAGGAATAGTCCTGTTATTGAGAAGTGCGCGAAACCTAAGACTTCCAGTCCGCCAAGAAGATTCCTCTGTCTATTCTCACATCAGTCAGACAGAACTAAAGACTGTATAACTAAGAAACACGTCCACCTCATCCCCAAAAATAATGACCCTTCTCAGGTGATGACCATCGTCGACCTCGGCTACATCCAGGCGTTCGGCTCGCTCATGAACGCCGTCGGTGCGCTCGTCTTCGGACAGGTATTGTCTTTTTTCATTAGTTGTTTTAGGTGAGCCCGGGGAACAACCATCAACTCCCCGAGAGTATCAGAGTACATCATAGTTATGTGAAACGTACGGAGGTGTATCATTTTAGAACTCACGTTTTAGAACTGGTCATTTTAGAACTCACGATGAGTTCTAAATCGTGGGTTCTGGATGATTCTCCTCTCTAGTTTTCTCTCAAAATTTCTCTATTGGTCGTTCTAGAAGAATCATTAATGAAATAGAGGCTGTACCGATCTAGAACCCACGATTTAGAACTACGATTGAGTTCTAAAATGACCAGTTCTAAAACGTGAGTTCTAAAATGATACACCTCCGAAACGTACAAACACAATTTATGTTGCATTGTGCCGTGGTTTGGAAAAGTATTGATGTATTACTTTTCTAAAGTCCCGGAGATTCGCGTGTAATCAATTTCCCGAGACAACGCAAAGACTGCAGTGTTCCTTGAAACATTAAAGTAGTTGTGTCTTTCACTTTTTCAATATACGAGCCCAATTTCAGATCGCCGACACCACCGGGCCCAAGACCATGTTCATGGTCTCGGTCGTCTTCACCTCCATCTACTACTCGGGCATCTCGCTCGCGCGCTCCTGGTACGGCTTCTTCTTCCTCCAGGTAAGCCCTCCTTTTTCACATATAAATTTTCGAATGCAACTCAGCTACGTACTAACCAGCAGTATTACTTAGTACTTTAAAGAAAAGTGCGACACACAAAATCGCTGGTGTCTTATATTGGTGAAAAAAAGAGAGAATATAACAAGACTACGTGAAACCCAACCCTATCAGGTCCTCCGCTTCGGCTACCAGCTCGACTCCACCGCCGAGATGTACCTCGCCACCGTTACCACCGAGCGCGAGCGCACCGGCGCCCTCATGAAGCTCACCGTCCCGCAGGTACCCTATCGATTATCACAACCGGAAGTCGTCCCCGAAGTGAAATCGAAAACAATAACAATAACAATAACATCTCAGGCCAGAGTTAAAAAGGGTAGAAAGGAGGTATCAAAAAATAACAAGGTTAGACGAGAAATCGAGTCAAAAACATCGAGGTATGAGTTATTTTTGCCATTTTTTCATTGAAAGCAACAAGGTATGCCATTTTTCACCAAAAAACCACAAGGTACCAGTTGTTTTGATCATCAATTCTGGGGTACCTTTTTAACTCTGTCTCAGGCTGCCGCCATGTTCTTCGGTCCCATCATCGGATCCAAGATCGCCGCCTGGACCTCGCTGCGCGTGTCCCAGGTGCCGTTCGTAATTAAATAATTTGTGTACCTTCAACGCCCGAATAATATCGCTCCCAAAAACTATATCGGTTATGTTTTGCCACTGTTACCGCTAGTCGCCTTGTGACCAAAAATTAATCCTACCGAACCAAATAACCTCCTGCTTACCCCAGGGCGCGTGCGGTATCGTCATGTTCCTCGCCCTCATGCCCGTGCTCGCCTTCATGCTGCCCACCACCCACTCCATTCCCCGTCTGGCATCCGCCCGCCTCCGTCCCTTCGACTTCATCCACCTCATCAAGAACAACAAGCACCTTAGAGAGGGCCTGTTCATTCGGTAAGTTTTTTTTCCCACGGTCAGATTGAGCCCCATTATAGAAGGTTGCAAACACACTTTTACGAATAGCCACTGCGGCAGAAAACCATAGGGCGTCTATCATTGAATTCATTGTTATTCCATCGAGTTTCAAAAATCAAAAGTTGCTTTCATCCCCAGTCTTTCGAGTACCAATCGCGGCATACGTTCACCAGGTGTGAAAAATTTGCAGAATCAACTATAACCGTTGGGGAAACAATGCAACCAATTAACTAATTACGATTATATAATTAATCACCCCAATTAAGCTGCCTGATCGTCTCCGCTTACGTCTGCTACGAGATGATCTCTCGTAACTTCCTGCTCCGCTCCTTCATGAAGACCACCAACGACTCGGCCATCGTGGGTTTTTATTTGTCTAATTTATTATTCTTTCACAACTAAGACTCTGCCGAGGATTACAATCAGATCAGCCCTGCTTCTTATCAAATATTCGTGAAACACAAACATCCTAGCATCATACAATTCCCATCTCCAAGCTGCGTCATCATTCACAATCAATATAACTCCAATCGCAGGTCCTCCTGACCATGGCCGCCTCCCTCCTGGTCATGCAGTTCGTCGTCCTCCCGCTGCTCCAGAAGCGCACCACGCCCAAGTCTCTGCTCCAGGTACCACAACCTTCTTGGTACTCTTTTGGAACCGGAGCTCCAGCTCCAGGAACCATAGAATCCGCCTCTCGGAATTATAACGTCGCATCCTGGTACCAGTGAAAGCGCACTGCCATAGTGTTAAAGCCTTATACAGTATGATCTTCTAGGTTTCATCAAATCTACATCTCTAGTGGTATCCTATGAGCCCTATTCATTTTTTCGCTCTGCATCCTTAACCACCCAACTTTCAATCCTCGATCATACTCAGGTCTCTATGGTCACGCTCACCATCTCCTACATCGTCGTCTCCTTCACCACCTCCTTCGAGCAGTTCCTCGTCATCACCGCCCTCCAGACTGGCGCCTACGCTGTCGCGTATGCCGAGTCGAGCACGCAGATTACCACGTGAGTATCGAAGGTTCAGAGCGCGTTAATGCTGGTCAAAATGGGTATCGCAAACGTACCTATTGTATATGGAACGACAATCCCTCAAATTATTGCTTGAAACAATACCAGAAACACTTGCTCAATCTTTGCAGCGGAAAATCACCGAGTCCCAATTGGTAAATTCAATCCACCCATAACACAAGCTTCAAAATCCGCGTGACTGTAAATTACTCTTTCCTATGGAATACAGCTAAAATCAATTAGGAATCAATGTTCCGATACATAACACCTCTTAGAACCACGGAGCCTCCTAGTCTCCATCCCGTTCGCCCACCCATGATACATGTAACACAAAGCGCTCTTTTCCTCTCTTTCCCTTCCACTAGACCCCATCTCATCTACCCTCTTCAATGCTAGACTTGCATTCCCATGCCATCCCATGGACTGGCCAACCGCCCATTACATCAATGCAACGAGCAAAATCCACATTCTCTTTCTGGCTCAGGAATGCCAAATGCACAAAACGAAACAGTTCCTTGACCTTTAAAGGGCACAAAAACATGATTCACCAACTTCCGAGCGTCACCTTGAAATTCCACAACAAAAACAGCGATCAGCCTTTCGTTAAACTCCTATTGTGACGCAATCGGCGCTCATCCTCTTTATCTCTTCTTCCAAAGCCATTCACGATTGTTTCTTTCTTCTAATCAGGCGAGATAGTGTGCAAACCGAGGAGTGTCTGGCCATTGGCTATTCACCGCAGGGGGGGCATTTCCGCGCAATCTCCCCCACTTTCGCTTTCCGTCTCTCCTACAGGGGCGGACGAAACTCGTTCCACTCACTATCAGCACTATGTATGTGCTGTGGCGAGTGTGCTGCAGGGGTTGCAGAGATACTATCGCTCTTTGATTCTTCTAGAAAGAACATACACAATGTGTATTAGACATGCCCGCCGTTTTCCAGCTGCATGGATTGCGTAAAGGTTACAGCAGTTTAGATGAAACTGATAGTTGCATGCAACTGATTACTATATAAATAAACTGCCTTATTCCAACGCCGTCGAGACGACCGACCTGGGCAAGGCCACCGGCCTGGCCTCGATGGCCCAATGGCTGGCGCTCTTTAGGCCCTCCCTATATCCCCTAATATAGCCATATCCGCGCTCCAATCTTTCATTACATCCCTTCAAATCCACCTTTTCCAGCGCCGTCGAGACGACCGACCTTGGCAAGGCCACGGGCCTCGCATCGATGGCCCAGTGGCTAGTCCACTTCGCCCTGCCCATCTACGCCTCGCAGCTCGTCCAGCACTGGCACTACACCTACGCCTTCTACACCTCTGCGATCTTGAGGTGAGCTGTTTGTTATAAATTATTATAATATTTCCACAAGGTCCAGGGAAGATTGCTAGACTAGTTGCAATCAGTGACAAGTAGAAACTACGAATCCCAAATCTCTCAGCACCAAATCGAATAGACTTCATGGTTGTTCGTACGCTATAGTTACTAGAGAACGACGCTGATTCGAGGCCCAGTATCACTCATAGACATGTAGAACCTCTGAATCGGCAACCTGACAGGTTATAATAACGGAACCACGTTGGACACGTTGGTCAAAGCAGTATTGGTATTTATTAAAATTGACCGACTATCGGCACTTCATCAATGCTCACATATCGACAATAACAAAGGCATTCTTTGAAGCACAAAAAATCCAGTCTACAATGCAATTATAATTATTCATTTATAGCATGGCCACCCTGGTCTACGTCACTCTGTTCGCCACGAACACGAACAACCGCGCGCAGACCCTCCTGCCTTCCATGACCGCCAATTACTAATTAATTAACCGATTATTAATTAAGCTAATTAGCCCCGCCCCCTTAGATTGCCTTCTCGTAGTAGCACCCCTCTGTTTCCACAGCCCAGGTCCCCTCTATCATGCATGCTCCCGGTACTTGTCCTTTTTCGTGCAGTTTCCATCATTTATAAGTTATTGTTTAATCTCGCAATATTCTCATTGCATATCTCTCCAGTTGCGGTACCAGTATTTCCCGGCCACGTTCCCTCTTGTGCGATAAATGTCGTTACAGTATCTCGAACGGTATGCCAAAAAAATAAAGGTGGCCATTCCAGGCCGCCTAGTTGGAAAAAATAATTAAAATATTAATTAATTAACTAATTAGCTAATAAACCGACCTGCGCAGAGGCAGATGTCCAGCTGCGAGTGCACCGACAGCTTGCGGAACACTTGGAAGACCTGCAGGAGTGATTACATTGATTAAAGAACAATGGACGTAGAATCATCGAGTCCTAGCCAGACGTCCTTATCGCACATATCCGAACATAGTTATAACCTAGCCACAGTTGAAAAGGGTGCCCAAAACCAAGGCATGGAGCCGTGGCCGAGTGGTCTAAGGCGCACCTAAGGTATGATCGCGAGGTCGCTGGTTCGAATCCCGGCCCTTGCAAACTCTTTTACCAAGCTTTGCCAAGATTTTAGGAATTCAGAAAATTCTTGGAAAAAAGTTGGGCAAAACTTGGCAAAAAAGTTGGCGGGTGGTAAAACTTGGCAAAAAAAAGTCAGCGACCTCGCGATCATACCTTAGGTGCGCCTTAGACCACTCGGCCACGGCTCCGTGCCTTGGTTTTAGGCACCCTTTTCAACTGTGCACCTAGCAGCCCTTGTCGCATTCAAATATTCTGATGCACCGGCTATCTCGAAATTATTAACCAGGAATTGCTAACCAGACTCATATGGAAATTGCGAATCGTGAAAAGGCAGGGCTGTTTTTCCACTCGATCTAGTTCACCCTAAACAGTGAACGCGAAAATTATATCGGCAAATCTAGTTGTAATAGTGAATGCGAGACGCCTCTGATGGATCATTGCTCCGTAGCAGTTAATCATCAAATTACGAACCAATGAACCGCGAAATCACCCTGGGAGGGCAAGGCTGCTCTCCACTCACTCACTCTAACCCGGCGCTCCTATCTCGCAGCCCTCCCACACACCTGAATGGCCAGCTCTCTGGTCGGCCCTAACCCGGCGCTCCTAGCACGCAATCATCCTCTTCTCTCACCTGAATGGCCAGCTCTCTGGTCGGCACGAGCACGAGGACGCGCGTCGTCGGCGTCGCGCGCGATCTGCAATAATTAATTAATCTCTAATTAACTTAATTAATACCGAAATCAATTCAAAACAGTGCCAAACAACAACTTGTCGCAATAAATGCAGTTATTTATTGTTGAAAGTGGGAGACGGCTACAAGATTACAAGAGGCAACACCCCAGCGGATTAGTCTAGTCAGGGAAGCGCCACTGTGCCTTATTCGATGCATGTATCCACTATAAATAATTGGGAGTGTCTCCGTTCATCTCTGACCGAAGATTAATGGTTTCTATCATTCTCTCCCTTGATTCATCATCCGTGATAATCATTTTCTTTCTCGTCTATCCTCTCTTCTCTCTCGTATCGCCCCCGTAGCTTTGCCAGTATTTAAACCCTGCATCCAATGATAAAGTATCTAGTATCCCACTGAACCTATCGTCTTGCGACAAGTGGTGCATCGAATGGACGTCGCTCCGGCTCACTGCCGGAGCCGGACCCGAGTCTACTCTCCTGTCCTGCCCTCCTCCCACCCCGACTCCTCTACTGCCGTGGAATCATCTTGCCCGGCCTCTTCAACAGTAACTGGAGTCCCCTCTCCATCGAACCCCTCATCATCTCCCTTCCCCTCGGCTCTCCTGGATTCCCGACTTCGCGTGGCTACCACTGCGTTGGAAAGCGCTATCGCTTTGGTAGAAGCCGGGCCTCGACTCCTTCACCTCCTACACTTCTCGGACAAGGAAACGACTACACGACTACTCAACGAGGCAATCGAGCAGCACAGTCAACTGCAACGCCTCCATGGTCAAGTCATTTCCATCCTCTACGAGATTGGAGTGGAGCACGACGCCTTCGAGGAGACTCTTCTACTTGCGGACAAGGCTTTCGACTGCCTTCTCATCCTCGGCTGTAACAAGGTCACTCTCCGACTCGCCGTCGATCTCTCTCCATCAGCTGCCGCTCCTCCGCGTGTCGTCCGCCATTCACCTCCCACTCAACTCGTCTCTCCATTGGTCTTCTATGATGGCCCTCCTCCCTCCCGCCCGTCTCCGTTGCCCGATCTACTCCTTTCCTCTTCCACGGCCTCGACTGTCGTCTCTTCAACTCCCACCCTACTCGTCTCTCGCCTCGTCTTCTACGATGGCC
>LS554627.1:95593-160093 GCA_900490775.1 Pristionchus maxplancki
ACGGCCCTCACTGCTGTGCCTTCTCTCATGGGCACCCAGACTGCCCCTTCAACACTGGCCTCACGCGCCACCTCTCCTCCGACTTCCGCAGTCATCACCTCATCCCCACTCATACCACCTACATCGACTACCCCGCATGGACTCTTCATCGTGGCCTGGAGGGTCCTCGTGTTGTCCCTTCTCGCTGTCTACCTCTTCTCGAATGGACCCACGATGAACAACACACCACACGTCGATGACCTCCTCCTCCACTCATATCCCCTCGTCGACTTGGCAATCGACGATTCGGAGTCCCTCGTCGTCCTCCCCTCATCGCATCGATCGTCTTCGGTCGTCGTGGATCGGAGGACTTGGATCATCCCATGGCTGGCTGCTCCGTCTCCCCATCTCCTCTCCCCTCTTCTTTCCAGATGCTCCCCGTGTCTCTCTCCGTGCCAGCCCTCATCTCTCATCCATTTCCCCTCACGTTCGAGACCACCGAGAGCCCGATTCAAGGGATAACCGACGCTGCATTCGAGCATTGTATTTTTTGTATCGTTACTCCCCCTCATCTAACTTTTGCCCGCTTGAGTGTCTCCGTTCATCTCTGACCGAAGATTAATGGTTTCTATCATTCTCTCCCTTGATTCATCATCCGTGATAATCATCTTCTTTCTCGTCTATCCTCTCTTCTCTCTCGTATCGCCCCCGTAGCTTTGCCAGTATTTAAACCCTGCATCCAATGATAAAGTATCTAGTATCCCACTGAACCTATCGTCTTGCGACAGGGAGTGTATTTCTAGACTTCCTACAAGCCATAACTCATCGCCCCATCTCAGATCTATTAGCACGACGTGCAAGCGCAACTTCGCCTAGTTAGAATTATCACAGTCTCTCCCGGAGTCCGCTCGCTTTGAATAATATAAATTATATAAATTAAAAACGGAATTGGGCACTCTTTGCTCAAGACAAAAACGTAGCTCACTCGATGAAGCAATGAAACGCGACTTCATCAAGTGAGCATGTATTTATGATTTACCTCACATACCGAATTTTCAACGCTACAGAGCTAGGCCAATAAATGAGACAGCAAAACTGATTATATTCAGTCGCTGATACCCTAACCGTGACATCAGCGGATTTCAGGCTCCGTATTCCCTATTATCACTACTCCACCGGCCCTGTGCATCAGTCTCTCCACAATCGGGATCACGAACGATTCCATTTGATTCCATACAGTGATCTTCCCTCTCTTACAGTATCCCCTACTTTAGTCCTGGCTGGTGCATACCGTAATCCGCACCGTATCCTACAGTAATCCCTCACCTGTGCAGCAGTCTCTCCACAATCGGAATCACGAACGAGCCCGTCTTTCCGGTTCCGGTCGCCGCGCACGCGCAGATGTCTCTGCAATTATTAATTATAATAAATTTTTTTTTTAAACAACAAAGTTAATTCGAAATTCTGAAATTGGATTTTTTAATCCTAGTGTTAAACATATTGGAAGCGCAATAGCCATTGCTGTATGCGTCAGTGGTGCAACGAGTGATCGCCAAGTCCTTTTTCTCGAAACTTTAATGACGTTGAACAATTTACGGTTGACTATCTTTCTTGCACAAAGCTCAACCGTAACCATTAATCAATACTACCGTACCTTCCAGCCAGTGCCACAGGGATGGTCCTCGCCTGAATGGGCGTCGGCTCGGTGAAGCCTGCCGCAGAGATCGCCTGCAAGATGGAATAATCAATAATCGGACCCTCTCAATTATCCAAACTCTCTCGCTTTCACTTTCTCTCTTGTGAGTAGACGATTATTTGATTGGCGAGCATGTTCACTCTCAATGTCAGCTGCATCGAATGAAATCCAATATCTATCTACATGTACGCCCGGTGAAGCACAGTGCCACCTTGCCACAACTACAACAGTCAATATACTCCATTCCGCAATCACCTCCCTATGATCTACCGCACCTTCAACGTGGGCCTGCTCAGCATCAGCTCCTCAAAGGTCGCAGGCAGCAGATCGTCCTCGTCCCTACCTTAGCCCTCCCCTCCCCTCCACTAATTCTACCTACCGAACCCTACCTCCCAGGGTGGTCCTCCCATACCTTCAACGTGGGTCTGCTCAGCATCAGCTCCTCAAAGGTGGCTGGAAGTAGGTCGTCCTCGTCCCTCCCCTCGGCCGAGAAGAACGCCTCCTGCTCCCTCGTGCCTTTCCGCCCGGCCGGCTTCTGCTTCTCGCGCAGGCGATCTGCAAAAGAAAATTGTATTTCCAGTAATATTCCACGACGAGCAATAAAATACAGAATCGCCGAATCATCTAACCCACAACGCAAGTGCTACTTCAAATTTCATTTGTAGATTTATGTTACCTTCGGAGACCCTTAGGATAATAGAGTAATAACTGATACTGAATCGGCATTGAATTCACATTAATGAAACTATTCATATTCGCGCTACACCCGTGCTATGAAATAACCCCGTGACGCATATTTCCGATCGCAAGTCCATGTACTCGATAATTATTACTCATTCTAACCCCGCCAGATCGTGCTTCTCGCGCACTCCTTCTGCAGAAGAAATTCGCCGTTACCAATTCGTTACACACGTTCGGCGTACAAAAAATAATTCATTCTCTGTTGAATACATACATTTTTCCAAGCGAGGTCAACTGCACTTCCCTTGCCATACTCACGATTCACGCGCACGTCTTTTACAGAAGATAATTACGATTGCCAATATCGAGCTCATGTCTCGCATTCTCTCCCGCTCTCTCGTTCTCTCTAACAACCTAGAGAGCAAACAAAATCAAAATCCTTTGCTCTCTAAATTTCCCTCATTCTCTCGTTCTCTCTAACTGACGAGAGAGCGTGTCAAATCGAGAGAGTTCCCCTCACCTTTGGCGTCGACCTGCAGCTGCTCCAGCTCCTCGTCCACTTCCATCGCCTTGTGCTCTTCTGCCGCGTCCTGAGGGGAACGGGAGGGATTATCGAATGGTTACAGTAATCTCATTACTATCTATCCAGTCAGTCGGCTTCTGGCCAATCGAATCCCCATGCTACGAATACAGACTTATCGCCACCTAATTCATTCGTCTATTCGACAAGTTGTAAATCCTAAGAACGAACAGTAGTTGTGAATTTTAGTTTTTTTTAGAATCAAAGGTCGCGCTTGCAATGAAGACATCCAGGCAAGTTCATGATATAGATTCAGTGCAACACATAGCCACCTAGCTACCCTTCGAAATTTGTCGGTACAGTGATTAGACCGAATTCCAGACCCACTATCGATCGATACCGTATCCATTACCGTACCTCCTCTCCTCCGTTCTCCTCCCTCAGCCGCTCCCTCTCCGCGGCGATCTTGTCCTCGAGCGTGGACGCCACTGACTTCTTGAGGTACCTGAGGAGGGAAATCGATAAGTGGAGCACGTCGACCTCGTCGATCACATTAAAAATATGAAATACAGCCCCATCTACGCTTCATGCACCTCTCAAATGTGCGAAAAATGACTGCGGCGACAATAATCGGCGCATTTCAAGTAATCAACAATATAGCACGAAGCGACAAACTCCCGTCGTTCTAGGTTTCAAGCTATCCTCTAAAAAGCGCAAAATCACTGCAATGACAATGAGTACGTTGAACGCAGCAATAACCAATCAACACGAATATTTATCTATTCATTTTAGAGCTTCGAACGTGCGTTTACTTACTTTCGCACGTGCTTCATTTCCGGGCCCTCTACTGCACCACTCTAGTAACAGCCAGCAGGCCCTTCTCACATAATAGATTCTATCCAGGTTGTTTCGTGTTTCATCCCAACCCCAAAGCCACTCACTTCCGCACGTTCTTCATCTCCAGGTCCTCTTTCGGGCCTCCGCCCAAGTCGAAGCTGAAGTCGACGGCGAAGTCCGTGCCCGCCTTGGCACCCTTGCGCTTGCGCACACTCAGCGTCTACAAATATAAAATTATTGATAATTATTAATAAAGACATCAGCCATCAATGGCACACTGCTGCTTGCTACTATATTGATATGAGTTTCACTAACTCTTTAAACAATTGGAATAAAAATGCTCGCAATTTCACTCCGATCCAGACCACCAAATAATTCGTGATATTACACTACCTCCTTCTCATCATCCTCCGAGCTAGACTCCTCGAAGACGATCCTACGCAATAGACTACGAGCGAGCAATAGCATAATTTAGATACGCAATCTCGAGAAAAAAGACTGTCTGCGACAAGACAGATATGCGTTTCCATGACTCTTCAAATGTGGAGACTTTGCAACACTGGTAATACATGACAGATTCGTTTTCAAACAAGAGTTATCTAATATCCAGGCCCACACTACCTCCTGCTCGTCATCCTCCGAACTAGACTCCTCGAAGACGATCTTCTCGTCCTCGGCGATAGCTTTCGGGTAGAGATTCATCTATGAATTGTCGACTACCGTAATCCCATTCACACCACGCACCACACCACATCGGTATCTCTCGACGGTCAACGACCAATAGCTTCGGATCGCGAAAACACCACAAAAGGCGAACCTGATTTATCGGAAATAAGTTACAACAGGATGAAAAGGTTCTACCTAGACAACTATGGTGGACTATCTACGAATGATAGAAGCGGAACACAGGCAATTATTGATTTAATTCCATTAATTAAAAATAAAAATTAAGGTAACTAGTACGAAGGGTGCTTTATTGAAAAGGCAGTAATGTTTTTGTTGCTCATTTGAACAAAAAATAAGCGATGCGCCTATTTCCTGATATTTCGGGTACAATTATCGAGAATTTTCGAAAACAACGACAAGAAATAGAAAAAAGTAAGGAAAGAAGAACGGGGGAGGAGGGTGAATATTTCGATTTTTGATACTCGTTGTATGGTAGGATGATTAAAGTCTCGAGATGGGCCTAGTGACAAAGCGAGATACAAAATATAATATTAGCGGGATGGGAAATGAGAACAGCTCAGCACCACGGGGGCAAAGCAGTGAGATCGAGGATACAACGCGAAATTAAGTGAGCGACAATACAATAAATAGGTGGGAATCCTTAGCTTCGTGGGCGTTTGAAGACCGTCCGGGACCTGGAAAAATATGAGTCAAAGCCAACACTCTGATCTTGCGTTTCACCAAACATCAATATTCCTGATATTATAGAAAGTACTAATAATCCATTTCCTCCACTCCAATAGCTACAGTACCAACATCTTACCTCACAAGACGATTATATCGTCGTTCTCGTCGTCCGCTGCATCTGCAGCAGGTGCAGCTCCTGCAGCCAGCCGCTGCCGCTGCTGCTGTGGCGGCGGTCCCATTGCAGCCTGATCACCCCTCACAAACGACCGCATCTGCTGCATCACGCTGTCGTACTTGCGCTTAACGCTCTCGAGGTCCTGCAAATTATTTATTTAAATCTAGGGCCACCACCCCTTTTTAAACAGTTATGGCGTATAAAATGTTAAATATCTCGATGGAGACTACTAGACTAAACTTTAAATCTTGTATTTCATTGAAAATCAGATTCGTCTGCGCAGAAAGTACATAACCTAAGCGATGTTTAGAATCCGATGGAACATGCATTGTGCATGGCGTGATTGCTACGCATCTTTTCAATTCCAACTATTTCCCCCCTCTCTAACCCGGCGCGTCTAGCACTCACCATCGCCTCATAGTTGAACGCCTCCTCCTTCCCCCTCAAGCACACTGGCGCGTCGCCGCTGCCAGCGCACACGAAGGGAACGACGAAGAACATCTGAGATTTTTTATTATTTTAAATTTTTTTAGTTTTTATTTTATAATATCCTAATCGAATCCGCATTTACAAAATTGCTGAAACCACAACACATTGGGTTCATCACCTAGTAAATTTTAGTCCACAGATTTTAATTATTAATTATTATTATTAGTATTATTATTAATCACCTCGTTCTTGATGTACTTGTTCATGAGGCCGCGCAAGTCCTTGCCGAAGTAGCGGGCTGCAATGGAATTTAATATAAATCACAAATTAATTCACAACTCAAAATGGCTGCTCGGCGTTTCACCATCACTTCATAGTAGTGGCAATTTTTCACTCAATGCTGCCAACAAAGTCAATAAATACTCACCCTTATCCAGATTGATGATGAACCGCACCGAGACCTCCTTCCTATCTCCCTGCGCGTCCCGCTCTTTGCAATCTGCGGTCGCGAAATCGGAACGGCACCATCTTAATTTGATTAATTAACAAATTATTAATTAATAAACATAATTAATAATCAATAACTCACTCATGCGTGTTCTGCGTCGCGGCGTAGAAGAATATGCAGACACGGACAGTATCCTGGAATTAATAACATTTGGAATCTCATTATAAAATAATTTAGAGAATTGTCACCGTTACTGTTTCGAATTCAAATTGAGAACCGGCAATTCCAAATCGAGAGCCGGCAATTCCCCGCTTCAACCTTCGTCCTTACCTCCGGCCAGTCATTCGGCGGCCTGAAGACCACCTTGCCGTTCAGCTTCGCCGAGTCGTTGAAATCTGAAAACGCATAAATTATTGATTTATTAGAAATACAACATTGTATTATTATGAATATCAATAAACAAATAGAAACAACAATTACAAGCCTCTCACCTCGATAATCCGAGGCGATGTCCACGCGCGGCGCGTGTCTGTCTGCAAAGAGATGTGATTTATCTTTATGAAGAAAGCCCGGGAATCAAATCGTCACACCCCCTTCTTATTGACGCTTCACACTCACAGTAGCTTTTCCTCTAGTATGTCGTCTGATATCCACTTATTATAATTAAATAGGAATAATTACAGGCCATAATCCCGCTTCAAAATCATTTGAACACGTGCTTATAACTACGCGTAGCAGGATCTCATCTCTACCCCCAGCCCGCCCCATCCCCGCTTCACTTACCCTTTCTCATCACTGCCGGCAGCGGGATGTCTGCGCTGGGGCGCTGCAGCGGGTGCTGCTGCTGCCACGGCGGCATGTCCACGGCGATCTTGCGCAGCGTGTTCTCTGGCTTAAATTATTAAAATAGTAATTAATATTAATTTAATCAGTCTTAATTAGCCAATTAACTAACAAATAAACCAACCGGGACGACGAATCTCTCCTGCAAGGGCTGGCCCATCTCCAGCATAGTCTGTGGGGCGTTGCGCGCCTCGCGTAGTAGGAGCTGCGAGGATGAGGACGGATATCAGAACCAATATTCTTTAGCCGAACAGATTCTTTCCTCATAACCCATATGAGAGGGATCACCAGAGAATCACCCACCCCTGTGCGATCCGCCAAAAGTTTTTCGTACCATCCCCCAAAGTTAACCCAAGGTACTTCGAACGATGTTCTTTCAAACTGCGCTTCAGGAATTTTGATATCTGGTCTAAATTTCGCAATACGAGAGATCAAAGATCAAGTATACAATAGGTTTTCGCAAAATGCTCATCACGGAAATGATCATAACTCGGCTCAAAATAAAGATATTGACTCGATCCAAGTTGCATTAGAGAGATAAAAGATCGCACAATATTTCGAAACACTAAAATACCCTCTGGCCAATGAAAATGCCCTCTGGCCAACGGGTGGGTAACAAGATGGTGCCACTATGGGGATACCGTTTTGGCCGGCAAATAACTATGATATTTTCAAAGTACCTACGTATATCTAAGAAATCACCAAAAATTAGAAAAATCTGAGGGGGAGAAAAAAATGGGCGCGAACTTTTGTCAAAAATGTCAAAAATGAATTTTGGAAACAATCACTTTCACTGCTCTAATTGTATGATTTTGTGCTCAAAGTAATTGAATATCATCAGAAACATTCCAAAATTTTCATTGGAGCACCTCACAGGTCCATTAAAGGGAGAAAAATCGATATTCTGATCCATGGTGACCTACATTTTCAATGTGCTCTGAATTAGAGCCCATTCAACTTTCTAGTGTTTTTAAAAGTGCCCTAGGGGTAATTTGTTACGTAGAACTCGAAAATCGACCTTAGGAAGTGGTACCATAAAACCCGACCCAGACCCCATGGTACCCACCCCGGAACCAGGGGGTACGTGGTACCTCGGGAATTTTTTCTCATACCTTTACATGTGATAGTGAATTTTGTAGATCTCGACGAGATGAACATTTTCTGTGAAGAAAGTAAAGCCCTTGCCCTTCTTAGAAAAAAGTTACATCGGTCGGAAGAATTTCACAGTGAAATTTTCGGATCGCTGTAAGATCGGAATTTCGAATCTTACAATTGATTTTTGTGTCAGAAATGATCAATCTGACTCAGAATAATAATTCCAGAAAGTTTTATGAGGATTGGACGGAAAATTTTTTTTTGACTTTTTTCAAATTCAGATTTTTTTCGAAAAAATATTTTTTTCTCTCAAAATGTCCCAAACGTTTCAAAAACTTTATTTATGATCAGTTGAGTAATTTCCAATCGAAAACATAATGATTTGAGTAGAAAATCCGATCTTACAGCGATCCGAAAATTTCACTGTGAAATTCTTCCGACTGATGTAACTTTTTTCTAAAAAGAGCTAGGGCTTAACTTTCTTCACAGAAAATGCTTATCTCGTCGAGATCTACAAAATTCACTATCACATGTATAGGTTTGAGAAAAAATTCCCGAGGTACCACGTACCCCCTGGTTCCGGAGTGGGTACCATGGGGTCTGGGTCGGGTTTTATGGTACCACTTCCTAAGGTCGATTTTCGAGTTCTACGTAACAAATTAACCCTAGGGCACTTTTAAAAACACTAGAAAGTTGAATGGGCTCTATTTCAGAGCACATTGAAAATGTAGGTCACCATGGATCAGAATATCGATTTTTCTCCCTTTAATGAACCTGTGAGGTGGTCCAATGAAAATTTTGGAATGTTTCTGATGATATTCAATTACTTTGAGCACAAAAGCATACAATTAGAGCAGTGAAAGTGATTGTTTCCAAAATTCATTTTTGACATTTTTGACAAAAGTTCGCGCCCATTTTTTTCTCCCTCTCAGATTTTTCTAATTTTTGGTGATTTCTTAGATATACGTAGGTAGTTTGAAAAAATCATAGTTATTTGCCGGCCAAAACGGTATCCCCATAGTGGCACCATCTTGTTACCCACCCGTTGGCCAGAGGGCATTTTCATTGGCCAGAGGGTATTTTAGTGTTTCGAAATGTTGTCCGATCTTTTATCTCTCTAATGCAACTTGGATCGAGTCAATATCTTTATTTTGAGCCGAGTCATGATCATTTCCGTGATGAGCATTTTGCAAAAACCTATTGTATACTTGATCTTTGATCTCTCGTATCGCGAAATTTAGGCCAGATATCAAAATTCCTGAAGCGCAGTTTGAAAGAGCATCGTTCGAAGTACCTTGGGTTAACTTTGGGGTATGGTAGGAAGAACTTTTGGCGGATCGCACAGGGAGCTCGAAAATGGGTGATTCTCTCGCGATTCGTCTCATATGTCGTTCGTGCTATTATTCCGCTGTATGGTTTTGGAATCGGTTTCTACTTCAACGAAATTACCTGCTCCAACCAGACTCAGCTCTCAATCGAAACACCAAACCCACACTCACCTCGAACCGGAACGCCTGCAGCATGGAGCCGTACGCGCGCGTGTGGTCGCGCTGCGTGTTCTGCAATTCAATTTTTTTTAAATTAATTACCTATTTAATTCAGTAATCAACTAATTGTCTGCCAGCTGCAGCCTTATTGACAAGATTAATTCGCACTTTTTTTATTATTATTACACGTTATTGAAAAAAAGCATGGGGAAATTGGGGTGAATGATGAATATATCAACTAATTGAAACAACTATTCACCGGCGATATGTACGGGCGCGTGAAGACGGCCGTGATGTACTCGGAGAGCGCGCGCAGCTCGGGGTCCGTGTCCGGCGTGCAGGTGGGCGCCGGCCGGCCCAGGTGGTGCTGCAGCGGCGGCTGCATCCCGTTCTGCTGCAGCTGCTGCTGTGGGTGCACCTGGAGCGGGCTTACGGTAAGTGTGAAACAACGAAAATTACATTTGTTCAATAGTGTTCAATCAGTATTGTCTAGCATAGTTACCCATGTCTAACATAGATTTTGTGAAACACCAATATCAGCGCAGTGGAGCGCAAATAGACATGCCGGGAACCGATAGCTCTCACCTGCTGCATCTGCTGCTGCTGCTGCAGCATGCCCGGCTGCAGGGGGATCTGGCCGTTGCGCTGCTGGTGCGCCGGGTGCCCGTCGCCCGCCTGCAATGGAGCATCGGTTAAACCAAGTAAGATAGGTGAAGCGCATAAATACCAGGATAAATTCACCACGAAACGCTAGAGGACAAGAGCAACCGGTGAAACATGAATCAGCATGAGCACTCACCGCGTGCGGTCTCTTCCGGCTGTTCATCTGCTGCTGTCGCAGCTGTGCTGCAGAATTGGCTGCCGAAGCTGCAGCGCTGGCTTGAGACGACGCCTGCGACGGCGGCACGACCGCCGACGGCTTCAGCTGTCCGTTCGTGGCGTTGAACGCTGCCTGCAAGGGAAGCGCTCATTAAGACCACTAATTAGGCTAATTAATTAACAATTAATTACCCTCTGATTCTGCGGCAGGCTCATCATGTGCTGCAGGCGCTGGGCGTTCTGCGACTGATTCGCAGGCGAGCCGCCCTGGAATGAGGCAATGACGGCTCATTTCCTGTCACTTTCCAGCTTCTAAATAACCCCATAACAACGATGTTGCACTTCCCCACTAGTGATTATTCAGAATTTACTTCAATAAAACCAAAATTTAAATCACACTTAAATATTCGCCGTCAAGCGAGGCGCTCTGGCACACTATTACTTTACCCGTCATTTACTCGATTCGAAACTAGCTCAAAGGTGCTTCTTTCCAATCAACGACAGTTTTGCACACTGAGTTTGCAAACATTTCGTACCACCAATTGCCCAGTAGCTTTCCCCCTTCACCGTACCTTTTCAACAGTGCACACGGCCTGCGGCGTGCGGGGGCCGGGCGTGGCGCCGTTCTGCTGCGCGCCCGCAGCCATCCGTGCTGCAGCTGCTGCAGAGGCCGCTGCAATCGCCTGCTGCGCCGTCGGCATCGCCTGCAACAAGGGGGCATCATTAGTAAATTTACTTTATAAAGTATCAATATTTCAAACGATGCCCAAGATTATCGTCGCCCTCCCACCTTGCCAAAGTATACGCAAATCGTGAAACAGACAAGCTAGGTCTCCAGTTTCTATTTCATTATTTTCAAGCCTATTTAACGATGATGCATCATCCAAAGCTCATTTTGCCCAATTATATAGAAGTTGTCAAGCACAAATGACCCTGCCCTCCCACTCACCGTTTTCTGTGGCTGCACCACTGCTCGGCTCGGGCCCGCTCCGTTCCTGCCTGGCAGGGTCCCGTTGCTCTTCCTCCCTTGCTGCAGCTGCTGCTGGCGCTGCGCGACCGCTGCAGCAGCTTTGCTCGTGCCCGGCCCGCCACTCTCGTTACTGCAAATAATAAATTAGTAAAGAATAATATTCTGCACTCTATTTTGAACCGTTTCAAGCCGCATTTGCTGCAAGATACTAAACTTTCCCAGTGGTTCAAGGTTACAATGGATCTCAAAATATGCTTACTCCTAGCGTTCTCAATACGTCTCGCTCAAAATTGAGGAAACCCGTCTCAAACTCCCGACTAATAATCGTTTCATCAGCATTCGATTGCTCACCTCATCCTCCTCGTCTGTGACGTCGCCGCTGCTGCTGCTGCCTCCTTGCTAGCGTTCGCGCTGCTGCAAAGATCTCCGGATTATCAAAATTTCGCCCCGACCGGTTATGTTTCATCAAGACTCTGACTTAGCTCACTACAAAAAAAGGAGCAATGTTCCTTGAATGAAACCCGCAGGACAACGTTTCATCAAGGCTATAAATTGGAACATGCCGAGTGGGGTCAATTCTTCGCACATTGGGTTGGAAAAAAAATTCAACACTTTAAACATAAATGGCCTGACTGGCATGATAATCGCTTTTCTTCCTATTTTATCATCGCTAATTAATAATGTAAATTAAGTATCTCACCTCATCCTCCTCGTCTGCGGCGGTGCGGCCTTGCTCGTGCTCGGCTCGCCGCTGCAATTAATTAATTAAACTACTAATTAACTAATTAAATTATGCTAATTAGTACGGCAGGTGTTTCAGCGCTTCACTCTCACCTCATACTCTGTTCCCTCGCCGCAGCTGCAGCCTGCGCCTCGCGCATCTTCTGTTGCTGCGCCCGCAGCTGCTGCAGCTGCTTGCTGCCAGCAGCAGCAGAGGGCGTGCTGGATGCAGCAGCTGCAGCAGCGACTGCTGCCGCTGTCGCAGGCCCCGCCGCCGACCGACGCACACTGGGTGGCTGAGGGGCGGTCCTGCAGATGCCATTCACTTACAACAATATTTTTTTATTAAAAACAAATAATAATACATAAACAAATAAACATACGCTTTCAGTCCACTCGCCTGGGCCAGTTTCTCGAAGCCCCGTTGCAATTCCTGCAATATTGAGGTTGCAATGTTTAAATTCTTTAAAATAAAAACAAAAACTGTAGTGATTTATCTACTTTCACGCTCAACCCATCAAAAAATGGCGGATCCCGCGAACCATACTTTGAGCCCTACCGCATGTCTTATCATGAGAATCAGACCAGTTTCACCGAGTAGTTAAATTCCCCTATATATCACTTCTACCTCGATTGTTTAAAAAAATTAAAATTTGATTTAAATCGTTATTTATTATGGAATAGCATAAATATATATATATATATATATGAAAAGGACCTCACCTCGACCTTCTTGACGAGCTCCTTGTGTTCCGCAGTGACCTTCGAGAGGTGGCTGTAATCGCTGAAGATTTCCACGGGTGCTAGACCCGCCGTGAACAAGAGGTACATGCATTACTAGTCCAATACAAGCCGGGTTAGTGTTGAGTTCTACGGGTTAGTTGTATTTCAAGACTAATTCCTTTACTGAACCTATGCCAGAGGGATAATAGACCCTAAGTTCCAGAAAAGCTAACAAGTCCGTTTTCCCTTCTGGCGCAGCTTCATCACTATTATAGACTAATTAATAATATAAATTAAGCTAATTAATTAAAATAAGTAGCTAAAAATCGCACCGCCTCTGCTGGTCTGACAACTCTATCATTCGCTGCTCCCTTCGCTCTATCTTCGTTGCGATTCGCTCGAAACTGGCTGTTTTCACTTCTTTCTCGAGCCGGAACATCTGCGATTAATAATTAATTAGATATTTAAATTACTACCCATGCGAACATTGATAAATACCACTTAGTCGAGCACTAGAGCATACGATTTTCCTCTTTTTTATATATAATTTTCTGTAAGAAATGACTCACGGATCGTATGTATCCGCTATTGCGAAGGTCCTGAGCAGTCGCAGTGTATGCGAGAGGGTTTTCTGAAAAATTAAAATATTTTTTTAAGAAATATAAATTAAATTTTAAAAAAATTTACCACAATCACTCGTCGATGCAGGGGTCTCCTCAGGGACTTCTTTCGACGAGTCCGTGACTTCTTTGGATGAGTCGGGGACCTCTTGTGATGAGTCCGGCACCTCCTTGGAGTCAGGGACCTCTTTGGGAGAGTCTGGGACTTCTTTTGATGAGTCCGGGACCTCCTGCGAAGACATTGGCACGTCCTCCGATGATTCCGGCTGCAATATTTAAATATATTATTTGTTTAAATAAATAAAAACGAACTATTTACCTCCCTCCTCTCGTCTGATGCAGCGTTGCTCTCGCTGTCCTGCAAAAGGACAGGATAGCAAGGAGGAAGATAAATAAATAATAAAATGAATATTTTTAAAAAGAACTCACGTCATTCATATTTTCGTCTTCATCTGCTGCAGTCGGCTCGTCGACCGCCGCTGCTGCAGCGGCTGCATCTATCCTGGGCGTCAGGGAAGTCGTGAAAACGGAGTCGTTGAGCAGCGCGTCCTCTTCCTCCTGAGAGATTTGCCGATCGGCGGCGGGATCGCCGTCCACCTCGCCAAGCAGCTCTGCCTCGTCCATAGGGCACCCGACAGCTGGCATTTTCCAAAATGTTTAAAAACACAAAACAACAACATAACGGTCAAAAATAAGCGTCTAAATACAAAAAGAAGAAAATTAAGAGTTTATTGGGTTACGGTAAAATAAGCACAGCACAGCGTATTGGGAACTGATTTTTCTCTTTTTTTTTCAAATTACGGTAAAAAAAAATCTCTCGCCATAAATAAGTTTTTTTGAAGATCATTCATTTGTTTATCGTCGATTTTATCAATTCAAAAATTAACAATTGACGATGGCACAGTAATTGCACAATAGTGGTCACTCCACTGGCTAGCACTTGTTCCTCTCTGGCACTTTCGACTCGACGTATCTAAAAAATATAGTTTAAAAACTCAAATTCCGATTAGGTTCTGCCAAAAAGTGTAAAATAGCAAGAAATGGTAGCAAACCTCGTATCGATTGCCTTCTTCAATTCTTCCGAGAACGCTTTGTATTCGTCTTTAGCGATCACGTTCTTCTGAAGTTGATCCGCGGTAGTGCCTTCGAGAATTACCTGAGCATATTTATGTTCTTAAAATGATCATCGGTTTATATGACTCACTGCCTGCATGAATGACAGTCGATACTCGTCACAGAGCTTGAGCATTTCAGCATCCGTGAACGTATGCCTGTTTCGGTTAGACAGGAATACCTCGCAATTGCGAGACAACTGCAAATGTTTCTGGTCATGAACTATCTGCTTTGGATTATAGTTGGGGGTAATGGCGATCAATAGCGCCGGGTGCACATTTTTCTCACTGAGGGAATCAGGAATCTGTCCGCAAGATGGAGTAGGCCTTCGACATTCCATTGGTTGATTGGCTTGCAGTTTGGGCTGATCACATCCAACAGCTCACGAAACTCTTCCGCGGTACAGTCCTAAACAACGATCACTGCAAACCTTTTCGGGCACTTCTGCAAGTTCATGGCCTAATACAATCATGATTGAAACTCAGTGAATTCCAAATCATTCAACCGTCCGGGGAAGAGCAGGAGCTTTTGGGTTTCAGCAGATTTACCTCAATCGGGAACACCTCTTCAGCAGACTCCTTCATCTTCGAGCCAAAGTAGCCGCGGAAGAACTCGGACCAAGCCGATATATACGAGACGTTAACGGGAATTATCTGGTGAAACAATTGATCAAAGGCATGAAATGTGTTGTACCTCCGCCCCGACTTTGGCCATAGCCATTCCATCTGCATCTGCATTCGCAATCTCCCGGACAGTCTTGATCAACTTCAGGTGGACGTTCAGCGAGACTTGATGGCCCGGAGGAACCTCAAGGAGATGAAACGTTCATGTTGTTTGTCCAAATTAAATGATTACCTGACTATGAACGCCTATCAGACGCAGAGCAGGTATCGAGGCTGTTCGAGACGCCTTGCCGTTACCGACGTGCATAAAGTCGAACACGATAGGCTCTTCCTGAGATATTTGAAGAACTATTCAGGCTTAAACAGGTTTCAAAGTACGGTGTAAGCCTAGACGAAGATGAAAGACGAAGTACCAGAAATTTCACAACGTTGTGACCCCTTTTGCTCTCTTCAGATAAGGATGAACAAGGAAAATAACGTTTGAATTTCCTTGCGTTGCAATTATTGAACTGCAACACAATTTCGAAATTTGAGAAGGCACTGAAACATATCGCGTTTCTCACGTTCGGAATGAGAATTGTGATATGTTTCAGCAACCTGTCATATTTACAGTTTGCAGTTCGATATGTAAAGTGCTCTACTCTTTTCTGCCGGGGTAGATTGCTGTGAACTCACTTCAATCGCCCTGTTGAACGTCTCCGCTTTGTAAGTGATTCTCGTTGCGAGGCAAGCTGTGTGATTTGTGTCCGACACCAATTCGAACCACCTTTATGATAAATTTAATTAAATTTTAATTAATAATTAGCTATAATGTGGTCAATCGACATACACATAGAGTACAGGTTGCCCGGCGCTGGTCTCTCGGACCTCGTGGCATGGCTTCACCTCCAATCCACCTATCTGAAAGTTTCAATATCTTTTTTTCCCAAACAGTCTCTAAAACCTGCTGAGGTGCTACGTCGAGTGGAGTCTTTCCAGCTTCCGTGAATGGCAGCACAATTTTCCAGGTAATCATGGCTTTAGCTGGCGCCTCCACTGCAGCATATGAGACTTTCTGAATAAATGGGAACTTTAATTAATCATCATTTCTCAAACCCCACCTGCTTTAGGGTGCTTACTTCGCTGGTCAAGGACCGAATTTGCTCGCGCAGTCTGAACGACATTTAAAATTAGTTGGAAGCGAACTAAAATAACAATTATCAAAGATTGGCTTACTTCACCACTTCATCCGACTCCATGCTTCCCATTTTCCGAATCTTCGAGTGACTAAAGCGTTGGAGCGCACGATTCACAAAAGTTGATATCAGTAGCGGGTTATAAATGCTGTGCAATGCATGTGATTCATGGGGGATGAATCATGGACTGATAAATAACGGTGCGGCCACATCAAGCCATGTCGAAAGCAACTATCGGTAACACGGAAAAATAAATCCCCTTGCTCTTTCTCTGCAGACTTTCCAGTAGCGAAAACAATGGAGGTCAGAACACTGTGAAATAAAGAGCAGCAGTGATGCAGTGACACAGTATTTTACGTACTTAACGGTTATCATCTGCTGAAATGCTTTCTGGCCTCTGCTATCAATTTCTATTATCATACCATCGTTATCCATGACATGAAAATATCGTGAGTCATCGAATGCACGTATGCAAGGAGTCTGAGATGTAGTGACTACCATCCATTGCAAGAATCTTGTTCAACTGCTCTATGATCCACCAAATTTCGCGCAACCCCTTTCAAGATCACTCAATCGGTGTTCCCGGCGTGTCCAAAATTCCAAATGAGATGTTCTAACAACTAAAGTTCTCATTCACTATTATCTCACGCATATCCACAAGTCTTCGCATACACAGCGCAAACGTGGAGTATTCACTAAATTCGTTCAAGATCACGCAACCGGTGTTCCCGGCCGTGTCCAAATCGAGCAGCAGTAGTTTCACTTTCCGCGGCGCTTACCGGTTCGTCCTTTTGACCAGTCTCGGAGTGGAGGGGAGTGGAGTGGAGAGGAGAAGAAGATCGACCCCCCACTTCCCGACTTGGTAGAGTCGTTGCGCGTTCGTGATGTGTAGTCATGTGCTATGTGTTCGTGTCATAACATTTTCTTTGTTCTGAGATTGACCATAGAAATATATCCTGAGATCAGAGCAGTTGTTCAGTTCAGTTAACCAGTAGCAATCTTTTTATCATGATATCGAGATGGATGTATGTTAATACAATGTTGCACGTATAATTATAAGGCATTAGTTCTATTTTGCTTTGTATTATTTATTTTAATGTTGCTCAAAGATGTACTGGATAACATGTACATATCATTCCCGATTCTATGATCATTCTGAAACTCAACTCCCCATTCTCATGCATCCGTTCACTTCAACTTCACCCAATCGATCCCTCCATTCCCCCCACTTCTCCTCCCTTCCTTTTCCCTTTCGATTCTTTCCTTCGTTTCTAATCGCTTCACTCTCCCCCTTTCCTCCTCTCCTTTTATGTCTGTTTTGCTCGTCTCCCCCACAGTATTCGCGTCCAATCGGAATGCAGAGAGACGGGGAATGGGAGGGGAATGATTGGAGGAAGAAGCTTCATTGTCGGAACTGCTCTTTGATCTTTTAAAATTCCTATTAAAATGAGAAATTTCACGTGGAAAGTGCAACAGTCGCAAGATGAGGAGATAAGGTGAATCGATTCACCAAGTGCCCTCTTGTGTTTTCACTTTCTCCGAAAACGTTGGCTTGCTCATCCTCGCCTTTCAATAAAAAAGATAGACATTAGATGATTTATAGATTGGAACCCTTCAGATCCTATTATGCAAACCATCGCAACATCCTCTTCTTCTTCTTCTTCATCTTGGATCACACACTCAATCTTCCATTGTGCTGTGCCCCCTTGGATCACGCCCTCTCCATTACCCATGATCTCTCGTCCTCTCTGACATCCGATGGATCCCATGGGAAGAAGAGAGTCCATCCAGAGTGGATCAAAGGATCCATGATCCTCCCCCATTCAATTCACAAGACACAATCGCACACAACCACACATTCTACAAGGTCTCTAGGCGTGTCTCGCAATGGGTAAACAGCCTGAGGGTCGGTAGAGGATGAGTCAGTGGATTGAGGATTTCGAAAATCGAGAAATACCTCGAGACACATACTTATTTTCAGGTCTAAGCGTGAGATGCAAATACAAAATTCAATAATTTATCTGCTTGGTGCGAAAGTTAGTCATGAAGCAAAATCAAATGACGACTCTGAAACACATCGAATATTCTAAAAATTCTTTCATTCCCATCGAAATTTCATCAGATCTAAAAATATAACCCGCAGACGAAATCAATCACTGTCACTACCAATCATTCGTCGAATTTTTTTCGTCTACCGGAAGTGCCCTAGCGAATCTATCCTTGCTCATGTTTCATTATCGATGTCTTCATATGACAACTACTCGTGCCCTTTTCTTTCATTCATAGTGTACTGTCTGTGGTAGTTTTTCTGATTCAGTGATCTTTCTTCTCTCCAGGAAGTTAACCTCGAAGCTCCTCTGTGATGATCAGCTCTAAAAATTAAGCACTGCCGATGATATTTCTTCTCCAACGATCTTGGTTTTTTGGTCCAGGAAGTTCCTTCTCCTTCTGTCCCTCGATCCCTTCCCCCCTGTGCCCTCTTCGCCAGCTCCTTTTTCTTCTCCATCCTTCCCTTCGGCACCAAACAAACTGAACTCCATTCTCCATTCAGCTCCCCCTTCTTCTCTCTCTCCAAACTCGGGGACTAATTCTCCCTGTGGGCCCTTCTCCTGAGAGAAGCGCGCGGTGGCCGGGGCAAACAACGCGCGAGCACCCCGATCGGCATGATACCTTGTGGAAAGTGATCGCCTAATGTCTGTGAACATGAGCTTCCATGCGGACTGTGAAGATTATTAAAGATCACAGTACACATCATCCAAGAAACACACCCCATCTCATGTGCGCCCTTTCAATAACAGTCGATACAGTTGCATCCTCCAACCCGCAATGTTGTCTCTCATTATCCTCCTCCTCCACACCTCTCTCTGAATAGGTGTAGCCTTGCGCCGCGCTCTACTCTTGTAGCGAACACTTTGCAATGACCTTCAAACGCGATTTCGCATCTCCCCTTTCCCCATCGCTCTATAGATAATTCCACCCTTTCCCCATTCTGTGCATCTCGCAACAATCCCCCATACTCTGATTCGCTTCAGTTCACATCAACTCTATGTCTGTCTAGTGGACGAGGATCATTCAAAATGGAGAGACAGCGACAGATCATCTGACTCGCTTCGTTTTCCATGCTCCCTAGCTGTATGCGGCACGCATTCTTCGATCATCGGAACCTCTACAATCTGCGTGATCCCTCACTCTGTCTGACTGGATAGAGATCATGATGGATGGAGAGTCCGATCATGCAATTTGACCATCGCAGTCGGATTATACGGAGAGTTGGCGGACGAAAACGAATCGGCTTGCGGCGCAATGCTTACTCATGGCACTCAAGACAGTGGCAGGTTCTCTTGGTGACTAACCCCTTTAATTGTCGCTTTTAATTATCGATCTTTGACCCCCATAGTCACATTAGTCACTCCCGGATCTTCCCCTTCTTCTCTTGAGGACTCTCAGTCGAGCAGAAGAAAAGAAAAGAAATGAATGGGAAGGAAAGAATGCAGAGGAGAGGGAGGGAGATGCATCATAAAGCTACAGTACTACTTGAGGAGGAGGGAGGGAGGAAGAAGAAAAGCAGGGGAGACGGGGGAGGAAAACAATAAAGTGTGCTAATTACATGGTCGGAGAATTCGTATTGTAGATACTACAGCGATTTACGATCGGGAATGATCATTAGACAGGATGATTAATGAAGTCGGCCTTTCGTATTGAGATCTCTTATGAGAATCATTATCCAAATCGAATTGATCCTGCGAAATGAGAGCATGTTATTAAATGTCAATGAGAGAAGTTAGACAGAAATGAGGACATCATGATATTCCTTCAATCAAGGGAGATCCCATATCAAGTAGGTGCACGGAGCGAAATGGAACATCAGAGCAAATAGAGAGAAGAGAAGGGATCATACACCGCAAAAAGCGCCTCAGATCCCATTTCGATGTGGACGAAAAAGAAGGAAAGTGGAACCATCAAAACTCGGTGAAATTACTGAAGCGACGCGAAATTACTCAGCAGTCAGCTGAGTGAAGGATGGGGGCCCCTAATTTGGTTCTTCGGTGAAAGGAAAATCTTGGGAAGTAGAGCTTTGGAAATGCGCCGAGCTTAGTGGAGCGAGTGATCTGCCCGAGGACCGATGAGCAAAGTGATGAACAAAGGAAGCGATTTCGGTTCCAGACAGAGTAGAAGAAGAATCGAAGAAGAAGAAGAAGATCAAGAGATCCGCAGGTCAAACACGGGGTAGACGTCTAAAAAGGGACGAGCAATGTTGGATGGGAGGTCAGCGAGATCGAGCCGATGGACTACAGTCGAGGGAGTGGTTCATTTGCATAGGATTTCATCCTCATCGCTCATAACTTAAGGACCATCTTCTAAGAACTATTTCTACAATCTTGAGATGGACATGTTGCAGTTCTTACGGTTCTTACTTGCATTCCTACGAAGAACGATCACAGAAGAAGGTACGCGCGATGGCACGTCAACCCTTAGTTGGTCGAATCGAAATAGATAATCACGAGGTGATGATGAAATGAGCAGAGTTTGATGAAATGCATGTGCAGTGAGACGTGGATCAGTGGAGGTTCATGAGATTAGCGTTGATCCAAGGGGATACAGTCGGATTATTCAGCACGATTGAGCAACATCATGTTCGGACTGCGTTTTCTTCTCTGCAGAGCTAATTTATATGCATGATGCTGAATGAAGCCTTCGTGGAAGGTTAAGGACGTAGTACATCACAAAAGAAAAACGCGATTTTCCACGGAGAACTACATAAATCACTCAGGAAAAGCAGCCAAAGCACAGCCAAACAAGGTAATATTGCGCTGCGCAGTGTGTCTTCACAAGGCTGTTGGTTGCCGACTGCGCCTCCTCTTCTTCTTCTTCCCACCACTCCTCCTCCCCTCTTCATCACTATTAGAACTGGTTGCGAGGTTGCCCGCTGCCCTCCCGCCTGTTGGTTGCACCCCGCCACGTGGAGAACCGGAACCTGCGTGCGTGCCCATCACTGGTGGTCGCGGACCGGTCCCAGGGGTCAGGCGGGGGTTTCAAGGATGTCTAGGCATGCTTGCCCATGTCTAGGCGCTTTAGTACACGTCCTGCGAGTAGCCAGTGACGAAATAGACTTCATACTATCATCCAGTTACCGGATCAAAGATATCCAGTACCTGCAAGATTATGAAAGTTTGCGCAACTTTCGAGCAAATCATGACCCCTCCGCGTTCCCTCACTCATGCAATTTCCCCTCTCTCGATCGCCACAAAAGTGGGCGTGGCCGAGCTGAATTCCCCTGGAGAGAGGGAGAGGAGAGAGAACACTTTACCATCTCCCCCTCTCTCTCCCTCGTCTCGCGCCAACCGGTTGTCACAGCTCCCTCTCCCTGTATTCCCGGAGAAGAGAGATTCCCCTCTCACCGCCAGCGCTCCGCCACAATTTCCATTGCCCGAGGGGAGAAGAGGAGCAGAAGCTCCGCCCCTCGCCGTCCCTCCCCCTCGCCCTCCTCCCTGCTCCACACTGGTTTTTCGAGTTTGGGAAGCGCCGTGGTGCGCCGGCTTTCCCTCTCTCTCTCTCCCCCGCTCTCACCACTGCGCTCCAGGGCGATCCAGAAGCTCCGCCCCCTCCTCCTTTCTCTTTTGCTCTGCCCTCTCTGCGCCCTCTCCTCCGCCCACCCTCTCTCGCCGCCTTGCCTGGGGGCTCGCCCCTCTCCCATTCGCCCGCAGACCGGTCCGGGCCCCGGGCCGCCGCTGGTCAGCCCTGCCGCCTCGGGTCGCGAACCCCAGCCTGTTTTCACCCCCGTACCAGATACGGGGGGTGACCGGTTACGGGGTGCCATCGCGCGCCGCTCCCGCAAATAAACCTGTCCCCCCGTGCCACAACTTGATCATTAACCCGCGTATATGTCGCGATGTTTCGGAACCTGATTTACCCCGAGCCGGTCGCGACTACTCGATGTGACCTCCCACGTGGGGGGAGCACAAAATACGAATTATCCGTTCCGATATGCTTGCAGGACTACAGCCGCCGCGGACTTACGGTCGTTAGCGACGATATAGGCTAGTGAGTGGCGATGTCGTCGCAGTACGAGTCCGTGATCAAGACGGCGCCGCCCGTTCGGCAACTCGATTTTCCGAAGACCGAGCCGCTCGAGCTCGCGCCTCTGACACAGGTTCAGGTGATACACCTTCGCCGGGGTACTGTAGGGTACGGTGGGTTAGGGTACGGTAGCAACCCTTCAATCCCATTCACAATTTGACATGTTTTGCCCCCGTGCGCGCAGCCACCCCACTTTGAATCTCCCCCATCATCCCCCTCCTCCATCTTCTTCTCCTTCAAAACGATAGCGAAAGTACCCGTGAGGAGAGATGTGTGCGAACACGATAACAACACGGGGAATCGATCGATAGGATCTGGGCTACCGTACGCCCTGGTACCGTATCCGGAGGATAACATCTTATCTGAAAAATATTTATCTCCGTAGAGCGTAGCAAGCAAAATCGGTGGTTTCTCAATGCACTTTAAGTTTTGACACGGTTCTTTCAGTTTCTTTAGGTGATCAATGGGAGGCCTCAACTACCGTAACCTCCTTTTCCGCTCAGGACATCACCTCGAAGATGGCCGACTTCAACCAGCCGTACGGTCGATATGCAGACTACGGTAACTCGTATCTCGTGCAGCAACCGACCGCCATCGTCTCGGGCATACCGAACATCCAGTACTACCACAATATCGAGGTGAGCTCGAGATTTATTATTTCATATGTTTTTATGTTCATACGTATTGTAGATACTTGCAACATGAGCGAAATAGACCAAACTGTATTGAACAAACCGTCCTTCTAGCGTTATATGATTTCGTCATTATTATCGCTCCATCGTAGAAGGTGGGTAGGTGGATAGTTGTAGATAGGCCAAAGTCCTCCGCCAACGTCACGCGCGAAAACATATTACCGTGCCCCCTTACTCACCTAGCCTCCAATCGATTGACCATTTCATCCCCTTTCCCGTGCCTTTCTCCCTATTGCCGTCTCCATCCTCCATGATTCGTGTACTGTTTCTCTCGTCTCTCAATATTTTCGTCCTTCATCGTCCATCAATCTCCTTTCCCCTTACGCTGCCTGCCTATTTTGGCCATCTCGTCGTCATCCTCACTCTCTGCCCTCCTTGAGTAGTCCGTGATTGTGTATTCGTCATTAACGATAGATTCGACTGATGCGCGAAGACATGTTTGAGGTGAGCATTCAGCAGTTTTGAAGCGCTAATTGCATAAAATCAAAAGCCATTCTACTGTAGAACTTACTAGAAGAGTCATTTCAGTTTTGACAGGTCAAAAGTGAAGGAGAATTGGGGATAAATAAAGTTTTTTAATAGAGATCCCAGTGCAGTTGCAGGAAGGCAACCTCGATCAGTTCCTCAACCACTACGTCACCATGCCCGGCCAGCACCATGTGAGTTCATTTCCTTTCTTTTATCGTTTATTTAGTTTCTCTGATCATGAGATTTGAACGTGACCATGTATCATCTTCTACGCGATAGTTCACCACCGTGTGGTATCCACCTGACCCTTATGATCATGGTTTTCTGTTATAGAAAATTTGCTACGCGTCTATGATGATTCCATAAGGTCAATACTTTGAAATGACAATTGACCATCTGATCTTCCTGTAGGATGCAACAATCTGGCAGAATGCTTACGGCGACGCGGCCGTTGGCGGATATACCACTCCCTCGCAGGTATGTATGGTTTATCGAGATGATATTCGAAATTGTTACGATACTACACATAACTTTGCATGATGTAATCGAACCGCTGTAGAGTCAATATGGTAAATTCATCCACCGTCTTCTCAGGCCTCCGCCGCCTCTGCCCCTCGAGCCTACGATGCCGAGGTCCGAGGCTCGTCGATCCTGTACAAGTCCAGCGTCGATATGCCCAGCCCAGTGAGTATATCCATGCATATTCGAGATGGTTACAAATAGAGAGAGATGAAGTGAATTAGAAAGACGTCTGTGTTGTCCCTCCGTAGAACCATGCCCCCATTAAGGACCACACTCATCATTCCACATACTCTATCGCCGATCCGGCAGACCAAGTGAGTATGGGGAGTGGGGAGATGTCGTAGAATCGATGATACACTTAGATGCCAATCCATTACAGCAGGGATATCTTATGGTCCATTCCAGGTCGATTCCGGCATCGGCGCCGAGCTGTCCATGATCACGCCGAAGCAGGAGGACTTCTACTCCGGTGACTGCTCGTTGGAACGACCCGAGAGGACGTTGTCCCATCGAGACTCGCCCGTGATCATTCCGAAACTGTGAGTTACTGCATTTGCATTTATTATGAATTATTGCTTCCTGAAACACCGCAAATTGACTCGACAGTCTCCACTCCGACTTTAGATGTTGCTGAAACATATTTGAGAAATGATTTTCAGCCACAACACGCACGGTTTTCAATACGTGCTCGAAGCGCCCATCTCGACGTCGATTCGGAAAGAGGACGACCGCATGACCTACGTGAACAAGGTACGGTAGCTTTGATCAGCCTAAAAGAAGACCTTCGCTATGATGTAACCATAGGACCAAAGATATCCGTAGTCTAGATCAGTATGAATATTCGAAACCGAATTTTAAGATCTAAGAAATCTTAAATCCTTTGACTAGGGCGTATTGAGTGGTCACACCTCGTCACCTTTTTCGTCTCGATCGATGCACTTTTTCGCATGAAAAGAGGAGATGTGGGGAGAAGATTTTGCACTTTCGATCCAATTTACGGCGTACTTTCCAGGGTCAATTCTACACCGTCACTCTGGACTATCTGCCGGAACCCGGCAAGCCGCTGAAATCGCACAATGGATTGGTCAAGGTTTGGGAAATCTTGGGATTTCAAAGATTTCGAATTTCAAAGCAAAGTGCACTCTTGATTTCACTTACTCTCATCATTGAACTCTTTGTCACTTTCCTTCTCTCTCTCACTTTCATTTTCCTTTTTCTATTCAATGACCTCTTCCTTCTGCATGACCTCTTCTCAGTCAGAGAAACTAGAGAGCGCGGGAAAGTGAGAGGGTCGGATCGCGCCCCCGGCTCTCACCTTTCCCATTGTGAGTTCCGATCCATGAATGAGCCTGACCTGGATTCTCTCTCTCTTTCAATTCCGACCCATCTCTTTGATCCTCCTCTTCCCTCCTCTGCTCTCCCTCTCGAGAAGACCCCATCATCATCATTATAATTACAATAACAATGCAATGGGGACAGCAGACACATTTCGATGGTGTACGATTACGACGACGTTTGCGAAAAGGCGGCGTCGCGGAACCTCGCGCACTGCACTCCGCCATTTGCCGGCTCCGGTAATAGCTTGACGGATGGCAGGGCACCGACCGTGAATTAGCTGTTTTTCGGGTTGACGCGCGGTGATTGACGGGCGGCGAGGGAGCGTGCGAAAGTGAGAGAGCGCCGATACGCAGCTACCGTACCCCCACTGTTCCTCCCTCACTCTCTTCTCTGGCAGTTTCGGTGGCAGGCAAAAAGCCACTGCGTGCTATACTACTCTTGAGTGAGCGAGGGTTCTAGTGAGGGAGATCGAATCGAAAGGCGCATGAGTTTTCTCATAACCACGACGAAAAAGTGAAATGGCATCGAATGACACAGGAGAGCAGGGACCAGAATGTTATTTGATTTTTGTATGAGCTCTCTGAGAGATCGGAATCACCTGTAGTGGCTTCATTCCCTTCTGAAGCACTCGTGAAACATATCCTAATGTCGAATTAATGAGGAAATTGAATCTTGTAGTGATGTTCTTTTTTCCGAGGGCCAACGATCAATCGATCGGCACTGCCGATCGCATGTTCTCATTCTCCTTTCTTCAACGCTCTAGGACGAGAGATCAGGCGATAACGAGAGAGTCATTGCGCCCTCTCCCGGGGTCTAAAATAAGAGGCGATCGGCTATTTGCTGAGCGCCCGCCGTCCAAGAGCGCAAACGGAGTCTCCAGAGCGCTCCTCTCCTCGCCTTGTCTCTCGTAGGGAAGACGAAGTGGGGGAGAATGGAAGAGGGAGAGACATCGCTCCAGGGGAATTGAATCGATGCTGAGAAGAAGAAGAACAGAGGAGAGCCCACCTCTCACACAGTGCATGATCTAGGGGGAAAGAGGGGCAATGAGATGGGGGATCGACAATTTTGTGCATGATCTAGGCGAAGGGGCAATGAGACTGGGGATCGACAAGATTCTATGCTGATGTGGCCATCCATGCACATCAGAGCCTACTCTTGATAAATGTGTTAAAATACAATGCTAAAAGTGACTGGGAGTACATCACCTTGTATAATAGTTTCCAAGCAATTGCTATTCGATGTTCAATCCTCGATAGCTATTCTTTTTGTCGACAGATAGATCATTGAGACAATTTGAATCAAACCCTCCTCAATCAGTCTCACGGTTGTTGTGGCACCTAGTATCCATATATATCATCGATCCTCTATAAATATCAAGCCTTACGATCCAACCCGAGAGATCAAAAAAGACCCGCTTCTACCGTGGGATCCCACGGTTGTTGTGACACCTTGTCCGCCTCCTCTCACTTTCCATACCCGATCCTCCTGGCACCTCCGGTCACGAGGAACAGTGGGAGAGTTTCACTTTCCCTGATCCCTAATCGGACTCTCCTCTAATCGCCTGATCTCTCCATTGATCTCAAGAGGGATATCCCCTTGTTGTTCCATGTGCACCCGTCTTATCTGAGAAAGATGGTATCCCAGTGCATCACTCATCTCTCTTGGTGACAGCTCGGAAGGGGGCTTATTATGGATACGGAGGGACCATGAATGTTGAAAACAAATAATAGTAATAACATCACAGCAATAAGAACAACAATTGCAGAGTCAGATGCTCGTTGTCTTCCGAGAAGACAAAACGTATGAGGAGGAAATCAAGACGTGGAAGTGCTGGCACAGCCGGCAGCACTCGGCCAAGCAAAGGATATTGGAGGTCGATGCGAAGAATAGCAGTGGTATGTTGTTGTTGTTGCTGTTTTTCTTTCGATGTTGTTGTTTTGGTGTTATTTTGTAAGTGGGCCACTTTATCGTCAGAAGATTGCATCATCGCATTCCATTCCACTCGATTCGCTTGTTGATCATGCATAGATGAAGCGCAGATTGCATCGTTACTGCGCTTCTCTTCTGTCCATTTCGTCATCACTACGCAATTTCTCCTTCTTCATTCTATCTTCTTACAGTAGGCAATCGTCTCTGAGTCACTTGTATGAGTCACGAGTAGGAACTATTTACAGTGCCACTTCCTTGTCTCTTTGTAGATCTCCATTGACAGATTCATCTTGGGTTTTCGTACTAACACACACGCCAATGATTAACTGAAGGTACATAGTTTATGGTTTCACGGATTCGTGAAACACATAACTTCTTCTGAGTCACCACTAGGAAGTCGCTGACCCACTTCCTTGTCCTCATCTTCTTCTTCTACTCCGTCTTTTTGCTCCCGCGCGCGCGCTCTTTTCTGCCAGTCAAGCATTGTTGACCTACCTTTCTTCTGTCTCTCTCGATTCCGCGCGCTCTCTCGGCTGAGTCTATCCATCTTCCTTCTCTTCTTTCACCGATGTCTGAACTCCTTCTGCAATCAACCCCCATCTCCTTCGCTTCTTTCGTCCCCCCATTTTCTCACATCACCCGATCTGTTTGTCGAGACCGCTATTGTCTTGGGGATGAGGGCTCTCCTAGCCCTCAGGGTGGTCAGAAAAGGTGAGAGAGCGTGCGAATTGGAGAGAGCACCGGCCATCTTGGGCGTCCTTCTGTAGAAAAGATGGCTGATTGGAGGCGCTCTCTCCGTTTCGCACGCTATCTCGCCTGCGTTGAATCACCCACACCGTTTCGCCATCATCATCATTGTTCCAATCGCCGCAAACAGTCAATCGGAGCGCTCCTTTCCCTGGAACAATCGTCCGTCTCTCTTCTTTTCGCACACTATCTCGCATATCGGACCGACGAGAGAACAGGCGAAATGAAGAGTTTCGTTCCCTTTCTGTCTATCGCTCACTAAATCGCCCGAGGGGACGCAGGAACAGGAACGGGTACTAACTGCAGAGGTTTACGATGTTGTGCGGGGTGCCGTCTCGAACGGATTGTATACGACAGCTTCAGTAAATCAATTAGAGACGCAAGAGTACTGTAGCTTTGAAAAGTCAATTGGCGGTTGAAAAGTACGGTTTCCAACGATCGATTGCAGGGCTCGCTCATGGCACGCAAATCGAGGAGGTCGGCCACAACTGCATCCAGTTCTGGTGGAACCCGGAAGAGTTGCGGCAGAGCGGCATGTCCGTCAAGGTACGTTAGAATACGGTAGAGTCAGTTATCGATCGATTTTCGAAAAAGTACGGTAACTATTATCGATTTTCCAGATCAGCGTCGCGATCCAGTGCCTGTCCACCGACTTCTCGAACCAGAAGGGAGTGAAAGGACTGCCGCTGCATCTCCAGGTATTCACCTATCGACTACCGTATGCCTTTGAGCGGGGTCGGATGATGTGTCGCAGTCACAACTGGGAGCTGTTACGATTGTGTTTCAAAACATATTGATCCGGAGCAGAATTCACTTGCGTTTCACCGCTTCTTCATCAGCACGTGCAATTCTTTTTTATCAATTTGTTGACGGCACATGGTGGAAAAACCAAAACAATCCGAAGGTCAGCTTTTTAAAATCTTCCATAATTCAGGTCGATACCTATGACGGCGACAACGAGAACGTGCCCTTCCACCGCGGGTACTGCCAAGTGAAGGTCTTCTGCGACAAGGTACGTCCCTATTCAGCCTCTGATTTCCGTGATTCGCTGGCTTAGAGCCTCCAATGCCATTTCTTTATTGTAGAATGTTAAATTTTCTCAAAACCAGAAAATACGACCCATTTCTGTAGGGAGCTGAGCGTAAGCTTCGAGATGAGGACAAGCGTGCGGCGAAGCGAAAAGCCACAGGTACCAGAGCGTTCCGAGTGTCACTTGTCCGTCCTCGTCCTCTGGTACCACGCCTGGCACCGCGTACCCGGTGCCAGCCTAGATAGTTGTCCGTTCAGCTACGTCTAACCATCGCGCGCGCAGTAGTCAATGTCGTCCTGGTGGTAGCCCTCCTCAGTTCACTGTCCCTAACCCGGTCCGGGGCTATTTCCCGGTACCCGGATGTGTCCTATTCGTGTAACTCTTGCAGGGCGCTAACAGGAAGATGCTCCATGAAAATCGACGAGATGAGAAGAGGCGGATGCAGGGCGGCAACTTCTCCTGTATGTTTGCGCTCCGTGGAGTTGTTTTTGTTTTTGTGTCCTAACATAAAAGCAACAAGGCTTCCAGCTCTATCTGTTCCTAAGTTGTTGCGCATCTTCAGTAGTAGGCTTGGGTTCCCATCAGACCTGATGTGAACCTGAGCTTGAGTCTGACTCAAACCACTGAAGAAGTGTCTGTTGCAAGAGCTAGCGCTGTCGGATAGTATGCGAATCTCTGATCTCGAATTCAATGAACCAACCGGTCACACTTTCAAGGCGACCCCACCTCGAGCTTGAAATCTGACTGGCAGTCGACATCAGAGATCGATACTATCCGACAGGGTTAGCTCTTACTCTATCTGTTCCCTTGGGTTGCTGCGAGTTGCTGGAAAGAGCCCAATCAATATGAGCTAACACACTCGATCATGTGTTGTCTCATTGTCGAGCGATGGCTAAGATCTTTGGACAAGGTCTCTTATCAGCAAATTGCCGGCACATCCATGAATGTATTTCGAGAGGGATTCCACATGCTCCCTTGTCCAGTAGGACGAGGAGGCTTGAGGAATTGAGCTCGTTTATCGACCTCACGAACTTCGAGTGATCTGCTGAGTAGGTGTGGTTGTAGGCCGGAAGAAGAGCGACGGCGAGTACCACGACAGCTGCGACAAGAGCGAGTTCTACCATATGAGGGAGCTGGACAAGCCCGCCGCCATCTTCATCGCGCCCGACGAGTTCGACCACAGGTGAGAGCATCTTTATTAGGTGAGTTTGGTTGGGATTAGGTGCCCGGGATTAGTAGTAGGTTAGGGTTCTACCATACTCGCGGCCATCTTCATAGAGTTCGACCACAGGTGATAGCCGGTTAACATAAGGTTTCCAGAAGTCATTCTTGTTGAGTTTGATGATTGGATGGATAGAATTATAGCCCGGGTACCACAGCTCCTTTAACTCATGATATGCCTTAGATAAAAGGTGCATATGACCTTACCGGACTCACAATCAGCCCCTCGAGCCAGTGATACTGATGGCAAATCGGCATTCGACTCTCCTCATTTCGCGTGCTCTCTCGTCTCTCTGACCGACGAGAGTTCATTAGAAACGAGAGAGACGCGTGCCGAATTGTCATCCCTAATACTGACCCCTTTCAGTGTCAGGTTCGCGGACCCGCTTGGATACGACATGGACACGCTCGAACCGACCAGCAAGCGACCGAGGACGAGCGAGAGGGTCATGCTGTACATCAGGTGTGATTTGTCCCTTCACAATCAGAAATGGTCAAAACGTGGAATTAACATCGATCAGATGGAGGGTCATGCTGTAGCAAAAACATATTCAAATACGTTTCATATATCTTACAATGCACACTGCTCTGCGAGCAGAGTAATTCAGGGAGCTTAGAGAGTTGATTAAAAACTTACAATCGTATTATGGCAGAAAGCCCACCGACACGATCTTCACGCCGCTGCACGTCATCCCGCCCACCCTCGTGGGCCTCGCCCAGTCACTGTGTTTGAAGTTCGGAGTGGACGAAACAAAGGTTGGTGACTTAGGTAGTTAAACTAGAGTCACACAACTGGCTTGGTAACTTATATTTTTTTACCCTTCTAAGATATCGGAGAGGGATGAGGTGAGTTGTCGTCGTTGCCTTGTTGTGCGATCAATTGTGTTTCGTGGTCGGTACACATTTCGGTGCAGTGAGTAGCACTCAGTGTTGTCTTGGGAAATTGTGAATAAACAATAATTAACAATTTAGAAAAATAAGGTATAAATAAGTTAATTAAGGTCTCCGCGATCTACAAGCGATGCCTGAAGGGCGTTACGGTGAAAATGGACGACGACATGCTCAAGTTGTACTCCAATGAGGGTGAGTATAGCTTAATCGATGTTTGTCGGGACTAGAGTGTAGTTTCGAGTTTTCCAGATCTGGCGTCGGTGGAGATCGACGCTGTCGAGGACGGTACGTACGCCATCTACCTCACCGAGGAGCGCGAACCGAGCCTGCACTTCACGCAGCAATCTAGTCAATGATTGCGTCATCCCTAGGCAATCCCTCCCTAGCCAAATATCCCTCTGACCACCCAGCCTCAGTGTAAAAAGTCGTCCCCACTCATTGCCGTAGCTCCACAGTGTCCATACACCTACAGTATTAACGATATTGACCTACCCTTACTTACCTCACAAAGATGCCCCTATGAACCCCTCTCGCTAGGCAATATATCGCGCGCGGTAGGTTGGGACTAGAGTGTAGTCTCGAGTTGCCGTCGTGCCCTTCGCTCCTCTAATCTCATAGACAATAGAACCCCGACGATAGCTGCATTATGTCCCTCCTTTCAAAGAACACCAGAGAAAAGTACCACGAGATATTTACAGATATACTATTTCTTATTATTTATGAAGTCATCATCATAATAATGTTGTGCATACTATAACCATAGATCGATTAGCGTTTGCCCCCCACTTCCCGGTTCCTTCCCCGCCCTCCGAATCCTACCGTAACCACCTCCATCCCATACACTTTGCCCACCAGTTTTAACGTCCCGATGCGGTAGCAGCACATTCCTGTCTAATAACCTAGACCCCAGTCTGTCCCCTTCTTCTACTGTTTCCGGTATCGACGGGGTGTCGGGACTAGAGTGTAGTCCCGATTTTATCATTTCTGTATATTATTGTGAAGTCTCCCTTTCTCAAGCAGAATCTTGTCCATTTTTGATCGAAAACCCGCTGCGATATGTCAAATCTTCACTCGTTCTTTCTCGTTCGCTCTCCACCACTCTCAGTCCGAATATTGCCTTTGCCTATATTTTTCTTTATTTTTCCGTTCCGCTCGTTTCCACTCGCTTCCACCCTCTCGCTATGATCTTCAACCTACATTTCACTTGGGCCTTTTCCAGATTATTATTGAAAAAAGAGATACTATTCAGATTGTATACTCACCCGCATTGTATACCCTAATAATATTGTAAACAATGGATCGAAATAAACCATTGAACTATTCATGTGCTGAATTTGAGGGCATACACACCATAAGCATATGAAGATCTAAATGTTCGTGCAGTGATTAAGAATACGTCTACTACGACATCGAATGAGGAGAAGTGCTATAGCGATTATCTGATTATCCCTTGCGACCACTTCTTTGTCCACCAATCATCCATCTCTCTCATTCCACAATGATCTCTTATCGATCAGAGCAATACCATTCCGAGTCCAAGGGCCAATCACGCCACCCCCTTCTTGTGACACACAAGAAAACAGTCCCATTCGCCCAAGTCAATGGTGCGCAAAGTGGCTGATTGTATGTGTGTGTGGCGATTTGTCATTCGTCGCTTCCCATACACACAATGGATTAGCACTAACCTCAGGCAATCAATGCATTCGTAGGCCCTAATCCCATTTAGCTATTCACTTGGAGTTCTCAGGAAGAAGACTCTTCATCTACTCTCTCCATTATGCACGATCTCTCGACGGTCCTAGAGGCGAGGGACAATGGGCATTGAGGAGAGGGCTGCTCTGCACAATTGCTTACTCGGAGGGAAGTCCATTTCTTGATCTAACAGACGAGAGAGCAGGCGAAACGAGGAGGGTGCTCGAGAAAAAGGAGAGTGTTGGTCATTGGATCAGCAGGGATTTGGGTCATGCGCCAGCAGAAGCGGCGAAAAGCGAAAGTATTTCGAGGGTGAGAGAGCCCCATCCATTCCCTCGCAGACTAAAGATGGCGAGAGATCAAGCGAAACGGAGAGACGCAGAGCCCTTCCCCTCCATTCTAACAGCCCCCACTTTCAATCCCCCTCCCCCGTCTGACAAACGAAGTGGGTCACAATCCCCCATCCACTCTTCGCATGGAAAGAGACAGATCCGTGTTCAGCCGAATGCTTTTCCACAGCAAAGTTTGAGGGACCGAGGGATCTCGGTGCCATGGATGTCACCAAAGACGGGGTAGGGTGAGGGCACGAGAGGTGCCTGTGAGGAACATGCAGATTATGGATGATGAGCGGTGGGTAGGGCCGGATTAGGAGTGAAAGTAAAACGAGACTTGTTTGAGCGAGGGGAAGGAAAGGGATGATCCCGAGCGAGAGACAAAAGTGAAAGGAACAGCAAGGACAGATGTTTTCTACATTCGGAACCTAGAGAGGTTTGAGATATCGAACTGTTAGGCGCTGTCTAGATTCAATCAATCATTTCAACACGGACAGTCCGATAGTGAAAGCCGAGAAGAATCCCAATATTTCTATTTTCATAGTGTACTGTTTTTGTGATTACTGTTCTGAAGGATGTTCTGAAGGTATATTTAAAATTTGCATTCATACGATTGTGCTGGAGACCTCGGCACTCCTTTACCTTACCGGACATCATCCGTCCCTAACTCAAAGAAAATGCAGTTTTCGTTGGGTTAGGGTCGGATGATGTCCGTTAAGGTTGGGGATTCAGGGAAGGAATAGCTGCTTCAAATAAACTAGCAACTGGAGCAAACGACGTTGAAAAAGAGACGAATTTAGAGGAAAACGTCCCGTACAACTAAGAAATCCTTTTTACCGCAGAAACCGCCATTGCAATCCTCTTCATATTTGCACAATAGTTGCGCAACGACCATCGAAAGTCGTAAAGGAAAAGGATCACGTCGTCAGGAGAGAGTGCGAGAGAAAGAGAGGGGCACGAGTATCGTGGTGTGGTTGTGAAAGCACCACACCCTGCCTTGCCATTCTTTGATCTGGCTATCCTTTCAGTTTCTCTATTATCTCCTTGCAGTATTCAATTCACAATAAGTGGAACGCGATCCGCACGCGTCTATATTTACAAATTTCGCTCTTTTTCTACAGATACGTTAGCTTCGCGCGTCCCGTGCGCGACTTCTCGCAATGGAGAACGCATCTCGTGCTCCGCAACTGTCGAAAATTAACACTCTCAATATCTCCATGGTTTGTGATTAGGAAAAAAAATTGAAAAAATGGGAGAAAATCCCTGAATTTCAGAATGAGCAAGAGGTCGTCCTTGGCATTGCATACAAGGGTGACACAGGTATCAATTTTCTGTGTCAGTTCTGTGTCAGTCTTGTGATTTATGATTTTATCGGTTCAGACTCTATTTGAGACTCGGAGATTGTTGTGGGTCCGTAATCCCGCCAACGATTAGCCATCCCAATTTCAGAGCTACGAACGAAAACTGAGCTCGCCCCATTCGCTCGGACCGTGCTGGATCAACAAGTACCCTTTCGACCGGTGAGCATTCTTATAGTTCACTCCTCGAAACTAGTGAAAATGTTGACAAAATGAAAGTTTTATCTAATATCTGCAGACTCGTGTGCTGAAGTTGGCGATAGATCGGAATGAGGCGAATCTGGAGAGAATTGAGCGCGCCCTCGAGGGCAATGGCATACTTCGTGTTACATTCACACAGATGGGGTTTTTAGGTGTTTTTTGTAAATTTCGATGTCTTTCTAGGTCTCAATGAAACACATTCCTGATGTTGCTCGATGTTTGAGAAGATTAAAATCGGAGGCAGTAACGATTTACCAGGAGAAATTTGATAACGAAGAGCAGAGGTTTACAATTTAAGGTGACTGCTGTAGAACATTAGACAATTTCAGCAAAGAATTTGCTGATGCGATCTTTGCCTTGAAGTCTGTAGATAACTTCGAAGTAGAACTAGTGTTTCGCGAGTATTCCGAGCACTCCGCATTATTTCTTTCACTGTTGGCAGGTTTGCCTACTTCTCGAATCTCCTTGAATTCATTTATCCTTCCTATAAATTCAGAACGAGCACATACAATAAGGGTGGAGATCGAGACCTGGGATAAATCAGAGGTTAGCCAACTTCGAATCTAAATGTTTACTTCGAATTCCAGGACCAATTCATTGCTTCTCTCGCCCCAGTATTAGCCCAACTCCTATCACAGCAAACACAAAACCAACTACTGCTCATCAAAAATCAATTTGCACCCTTCACGACAGCGTCAATCGACTTTGGCGATCTCTGCGCAGTGAGTATTTATTTGTTTTTGTTATTGTTATTGTTATTGTTGTTTTTGATTGCAGAAGCTCGGCGCAAGCCAAGCAAGACGCCGCCTCGTCTTCCATGTCGATGAGAAGCCCGCGCCATTCGTCACCCATGAATCGGTGTGGTTCAAAGTGGTCCGTTTCCAAGAGACCTTCGTCGCCCATGTGGACTCGACTGGTGAAGACTGTGGATGTTATGCGTGTGATTATAACGAGAGGGTGGAGGCTGAGGCAGTAGAAGGAATTGAATAAAGCGTTGTGCTCATTTATAATGAACCTTGTGAAACACATCTGGCCACTAATTGTTGTGACCTTGGTCTCATGACGGTAATCCCAAGATGATCGTCATGGATCCAGATTACCAAATTTTGTATTTTGATACAAAATGTCCAGCTAACGCTGATTGTGCAATACTTCCTATTCGACTCCACAATTTGTCAATTCAAGCACACATGAGACACTTTTAGAGACAGTTAGGATCTGCTGAAGCACTATTTCACCTCTGCTTTGAAACAAAACTGATAAGAAGCAGACTAGAGAAAAGCCTGATGACGAACGATTCTCTCTTTCTCTCAATTCACATGCTCTCTCGTTTCTGTGACCGTCTACAGATAATGTGAGATGGATAAGAACCTCTTTAGCTATCGATAAGAAAGAAGGCTGATGGTATTCAAGCTTCAGCGCTTTGCAGGTTTGGTGCTGTCGAGCTTCAGCGTTTTCTCATTTCGACTGACAGAATTATTCCAGTGTAGTCCGTCGCTTGACGTGGAAGCATTTTTACCTAAGCTTTTATTCCAGTGCGATGAGCCTACACGAAACGTACGATGGCATCCTCGAGACGTCTGTGACTTGGGAAGACTTTGAAACTCGACTAAGGTCAGTTCTTAATTCCCGTCGTCCATCGGTAGAACATTGTCCATTTAATTGCAGAGCCGCTCTGGGCACCGAAGCTCGTCTCGGCCCTAACAAGTCCGTGCAGGACATTGGAGAGGGAAATGTCAGTGAATCTCCACTATTTTAACAATTTCACCCATTCAACGGACAGCAATATTCAGGGCTACGCATCCATCTGTGGCCTCGTCACTTGTGATTGGATTGGAGCTTCCGAGGACGAGAAGCTACCGACGAGAGTTGTTCTCAAGGTAAGATTCTCTTTTTAATTCTCGCGCTCTCCGTCTCCCTGAAATACTTTTTTGCGATTGCTTCCACTTGCCCTGCACGATTTCCAGACAAAAGTTTGGACAGTAAGTAGAACGCATCCCTAGATCCCCTCCGCTCTTCCCTTCCGGAAGCTGAATGACTCTCTCCCTGCTGAGATGCGAATGTTCGACGGCAACGAGGCAATGTGGGAGATGATGGAGGGCAAGTTGAGAGATGTGAGTGTCGCGCACGAAACGCATTTTATTTGAAAGTCTCTATGCAAAATGACCAAGAATTGAGAAACAATCGCGCACGGATCGCGTCTCGCAGGTGCACAACATCGAGGTCGTCACGTACGAGTTCTTCGAGGGATTCGAGGGACTGGCCATGCCTAAGAAGTACTATGGACGGCCGTTCGGAGAGGGGGTGAGATTGAGATTATGTAGAGAGAGAGAGACACGCAACAATCGACTCTACGAGTACATCATCTGTTCCTGAGATATGCGTGAAACATATGCCATCCTGATCCAATCTTAATTGAATATATGTACTTTCGGAAATGTAACTCAAATGTTCTTAAGGAGAAAATCGGCGGTCAAATTTGCTTAGAGTACATGGAAAACTCGAGGATGATGAACTTCCATGAGAAACACAGTGTGGAGCTACTGAAACAGGTGAGGATTCCTTGGTACTTCTTCGGTTTCTGCCTCCCCTACCCCACCCCCTCCCTTCCCTCCCATTCATCCCTCGTAGACTCCATTTTCCCCCTCGGTGAAGGATTAGAGGGGACAGAAACCGAAGAAGATCCAATACCTTGAGAGGCTACCAGGGTAGATGTTAGGATTAATAAATGGTGTAGATCGCGCGAGCCATCGGCAAGCTCCAAGCCTGCTCGCTCAAGAAGGAACCGACTGCACCCGAATTGAACAAGGACTTCTTCGCGGAGTTTGCCAACACCATCACTATGGAGGTAAGAAAAGCCTCGAAACGCTTTCATTCGCCCATGATGTTCCCAATCAATGCTGCCATCCATTCAATCAATCAATCAATCAATAATTCAATCAATCAATGAGCCATTGTTTGAAGTCATGATCAGTAATATTTTCTCACCGTTCCAGGCCTACAAGGGCATGTTCAAGGGCATGGCCGCCATTGATCCATCGGACTCAACGAGAGAGTTGATGGAGAAGATCGATGACATTCTGGTAGGTTGAGGGGTTGGGATTTACGGTGCAGGTTGGGGATCGAACAGAATAACTCGCATTGGTGGCAGGAAGACTACTACGCATCCAACCTGGCCACCACGCTGCACACGCAGCTGGGCTTCCGACCGGTGCTGGTCAATGGAGGTGAGAATGCTCTTGGTTCCACCACTTTGCACCTACCAATTCTCATGGTGTGGTAAGAAGAACACTACCAGATGCACCAGAAACATAGCAACTATTGTTCAGATTTGAGAACAGAGAACGTGCTCATCGACAACGATAGTGGGGATCTGGCGGCGCTGATCGATTGGCAGGTTCAAACTGCAACTATCAACATGCAATTATGAAATAACGGATAGAATTTTCGAGATTACCACTATTGCAGTGCACCCACCTCGGCGTTGGTACTGAAGACCTACTGCGAATCGTCATGTTTGCTCTAACAAAGGAGGATAGGTAAGTGCAGTGTGTTCATTGGATAACTGGCGCCTTCGTCAACCAGTGGAAAAAAACCAGCTCAGACGCGCCTCCATATCGATGCTCATCGAAGAGATGCACAAGAGTCTCGTCGAGAACCTCGATGGAGCCGAACCACCGTATTCACTGGAGAAGGTAAATTAAACGTTTGGTTATGTTTCAAACCTGCAAAAAAACCTATTATAACCTATAATTCGAACGAGATGGCACAGTATTTTCGTGAGAGGAATGTATTAAATCAAAAAATCTTACCCAGCTCCACGTCCTCACCGATCTGTTGTTCCCGCACTGCGCACTGTTCTACGCGGGAGGATGCATCGCGCTTATTACGGTAAGTTTAGAGAGTCATTACGGTAATCCGACTAAAGAAGAATGGGCCCGACTACCCTGATCAGCGCTATAAGCGACACCTGATAAAATTCTGAAATTCTGTAGGGTGATCCACATCTGATGCGGCGCATCTCACGTAACCTATCTATATTAGGTTATGATAGGGCCTGAGATGCCTAATATAACTGAATTCACATTCAGAACCAAGAGAAGGACCTCAAACTATCAGATGAAGAGAAGGCGAAGAGGAAGGAGGTCTGTCTGGACAAGGTGAATCTACCTTATTCGAAATTTCATTCATATAAACTTTTTCTTCGTTCATTATCTTTCCATTCTAGGTGGTCGGAGTACTAGAAGATATTCTTGTAATACATGAGAAGAACAAGGAACACGTCATGAATCTAAATCTCAAGTTTGGCAATGAGTGAACGCTTGTTTATACTACTTCAAACACATAAATTAACATAAAGTCGATGTTGCACATCAAAAATGCATGAATCAGATGAAAACCCGTTGATTCAATCCCAATTGGCTTCAATGTCATACAGTCTCTCGGGGTTGAATCGGACGACCAGAGTGACAGTCTCCTTCTTCTCCTTCTTCTTCCTCTTCTCCTTCTTCTTCTCTCCTTTATCTCCTCCGTCTCCCAGTAACTTGGTGATCGCATCGTGCGATAGCGTCTCAACGTTGACGCCATCGACGAGGATCAGTTGATCGCCTCTATTGACGCCTTGGAGAGCAGCCGGACCGCCCTTGGTGACCTACAAATATACAGTATTTATCAGTGTGGCTTTCTGGGCGCTTATGGGGGTCAGAGGGTTGTTCTTCACAAAGAAACCACACGAAAAATTTGTAATGTAGAAAATCAATCGCAAAGTAACAACCGAGCGGGGGAACTGCTCAGAAATGAATGGGAGGGAAGGGGAGAGAGGGGTGAAAGAAGAAGCCAGAAAAGTACTGAGATATTGCCCACCTCATCGATAGAGGTGCCATAGCAATTCATCCCCAGCAGTCCATCCCTCCTCGTGATCACGACAGTCCGCAGCAGCGTGTCGTTGCCCTGCAATGGAGAATAGTGTCACAAAATGACTGGTGGTGTGAATGGTTTGTAATGGCTCTTAGCACTACTCGTCAACATCCACCAATTTTCACAACAACATCCACCGGTTCTCCTGACTCGTAATACAACTTAATTAGCCTTTATTAGGAAACCAAAAGAGCAAAAAGTCCTCACCACAACCTCGACCGGCGCGCACAACCTAGTCGGTCTCGCTATATCAAAGGGGCATGGCTCTATCCAAGCACTCATGAACATAGCACCAATACTCACCGCAACTTCCGCCGGTTTGCACAGCCTCCTTAGTCGGGCGTTCTCCTCGACCATCTTGGCTCTTTTAATGGCATTTAAAGTTGCTACCGTTCTTAGCAATGACACTAAGCACTACTTCTACCTTACGGAACCACCAGAGCAAAAAGTCCTCACCGCAACTTCCGCCGGTTTACGCAGCCTCCTTAGTCTCGCATTCTCCTCGGCCTTCTTAGCGGCCTCCTTCTTCGCGATGAGAACCTCCCGTCGCTGGCTGTTCACGAGGTCGGAGAGGGCCTGTGATGGGATGGTCAGGGGCCGCTAGTGACGCCCTATTTTCAGATTTAGCTAAAAGCGAATACGAATACGATTATCCTGAACTGGAACTCGACTGAACTGGACTATTGTTTGATTTAGCTAAAAGCTATGTGGTGAGAGCACACATTATCAACGTTTTTCACTGACTTTGCCACTTCAATTTATGGACTAGCTTGAAGGGATGTGTAATGTGCTATAAAAGTAGTGTTAAGTGCAAGAGCATACCGTCATTTCCCGCTGCAATGCCTCGCTGACGGCATCGAACTCAGTCTTGAAGTCGGCAAGTGCGTTGAATTTAGAGTGCAACTGCAGCAATTGTTGCATAACATTGGCGGATGAGCTTGTGGAAGGGCCTGCAACGGATGGATTGAAGGATAAGGCGCGGGACCTGAAAGGGATGAACGTCTGGTACTGCTAATATCCAAGGGAGTACCAAGGAATGTGGGGTCAAAGAAGAGCAGTCATCGAGTAATTGGAGAAAAATGCATTTGCCGCGTAAGAGACATACCGTTAAACATACCGATTTGAACTTATTTTCCATAATTTTTGTTTTACAAATCGTAATAACGTACCGTTCAGCTCATGATCGATTTCATAGGATGATGCAGCATCACCAGCAGTGGTGGGCCGAGGCATTACAAGGTATACGAGCCCGTTTGCTTAGAATCTGTCAATAAGGTTAATTAAAAGGCATGGATTAGGAGATGGATCAGCGAAATTACCGTTTATTTATTGTTCGAACGATTTATCATTAGTCAGAGTGACGAAATATGAAACTACGCGCGCTTGAGAGAGCACTATATGCCAATGAGAGCACTGCTAGACTGCCTTCTGGCTTTGCTGTGGCCCTGTGTTGAAAACTCGCGTGTATTCCAGGTTGGGTTTATGATAATCGTTATAACACCTTTCCATGAACGCAGCAGCTTGTAAATAGACTCTAATCGTAAAAGTAAAAAAGAAAAAAGAAATAATAGCTCAAAAGAGTTTGAGAATCGCATACTGATTAAAATGTTCCGGCTGTGGCGCGTGTACGGTAATTCCAGGGCTAATATGCGGCTGCTCAGTATATCCAATTACGTTGCTTTATCACAAATGCAAATTTAGACAACGAATTAACATCTAAGTAGCGAAAATGATAGTTAGCTAAGTGTAAGATGAAAATTAGTATACTGTTGTGGCTATAATATTGATAGAGACGTCGTGAGACAATATACAACAGTCATAAGATGAACTGAATGTCTCCTACATGCTTCTTGTTCCTCTCGTGAATGTCGACAATGTCCTCGAGAGCACCGAGTACCTAAAAATATTTATAACTAATTTATGTAACTTAGAAAAAAACCAACCTTGTCCAGCTTGACTTGTCTTCTCTCTTTCTCTTCCTCGGAGTCGCCTTTGAGTCTCTGGAAATGCTGATGCTCGAGTTTTTGCTTCTGATTGAGCTCACCAGATTGAATGCAATAGCACCTCCAGCGAAGTAGAGTGCACAGTGCGGGAAGAGTAGGTCGGAGAGGAGAAGTAGCTGGGAATATTAGATACATTTCCATCTCTGGATCCACCGTCTGGATATTTTCACATAGAGTTGTTAGCCAAGAGGCGTACCTTCTCCAGTGAATAGGGCGGCTCGATTCCATCAAGATTCTCGACGAGACCCTTGTACATCTCCTCGATCAACATGGGAGTGGAACTACGTCTGAATTGATATAAAAAATAAATTTTAAAAAGCGATTCCATTACTGAATCGCTTTTTTTATATTTTTCTTCGAATTCGACATTGCCGTCCTATCGTCTGACGCACTCTCGCTTGCAATTGAACCAGTCATGAAACGTAACCGATTGGATACCCAATTGATGTGTTGTTGGACAACTACTAGGAAGAGTCATTTTAGGCTCCTTTGTTGGAATCAATTATAAGAGAGTATTTTAATAGGCAAATTTTCAAAAAAGGACTCTAGCCCTAGTCTCTCACCTCTCCTCCGCCGACAGAGCGAACAGCGAAATGCGATGGAGGTCCTCAACGCCGAGGCCGAGATGGGTGCACAGAGAAATGAGTCTGGCAGTCTGCCTTCTGGAGCTACTTGTTCAATATATGTGTTCTCTGGACATGGAGAAAGTCTAATGGACAGTGCGTCCTATAGCCGGATGCATCAAGACGTGATCGATACGATGGACATACCTGCCAATCGATCAGTGCCGCCAGATCCCCGCTGTCCTTGTCGATGAGCACGTTCTCGGTGCGGAGATCTGAACGTGAATATTGGGTTTTAGAAGGGGGAGCTCAGATATTCCCGTCCTGATGTCGAATAGACTGGTGTGCTCACAGTGTAGCCGGTGAGAGAACGGGAAGGGGCAGGTTTCACGGAAGATTTTCTCTTGACCTCATTCCAAGCCTCCTTACCTCCATTGACCAGCACCGGTCGCACTTGTGGATCGTAGATACGAGAGTGGACTTGTAATGGTTAGGAAGGATGGCAAGGACCTTTCCCATCAAATCCTTCGTCTTCTCCGAACTGTCGACGAGGAGGAGGGACTTGAACATGCCCGAGTAGGACTGAAAAAATTTTTATTCATCAACTAGAGAAAGAGATGCGAACCTCAAGCGTGGAATTCTTCGAGAATTCATCCACAAAGTCCTTGAGTAACTCTGGGGCTGCAGGGTCCTTCTTGAGAGAGCAGGCTTGAATCTTGCCAAGAGCACGAGCGATCTAAAAGGATCCAGTGCCATCAAGCACTTATCAATGATCAGCACTATTGATTTCTTGGATTTGCTTCTTAGTAGGTTGGTATTGAATGCTATCAGTATCAACCTGTCTCACTGACTCCACCTAGTGTTTCTCATGGAAGTTCATCATCCTCGAGTTCTCCATGTACTCCAGGCAGATCTCGCCACCGAGTTTGTCCTGAATTCGTGTTTTTATATCTATTGGCGGAAATTGTTCGATTGAGTTTCACACACTAGTGAAATTTAAATGGTTCACATAGTGAACGTTACGTTGCGAATGCGAATTATCAAAATTTGATATACCTTCTCCCCGAACCGCTTTCCATAGTACTTCCTCGGCATAGCCAGTCCCTCGAACTCCTCGAAGAAGTTGTAGGTGGCTACTTCGATGTTGTGGACCTGGAAAGGCTCAACTTGTAACAAGCGGACAAGTTGACAACAACAAGACAGCAGCACTTATAACAACACTTTGTAAACGCGACCCATCTCGCCAAATGTCAGGATGGAACGCTGTCGGCTGTCCGAAAGGTCGAATTCTCAGTCTTCTCGTTCCAGGCTAAACTCACGCCTCTCAGCTTCACTCCCATCGCCTCCCATCCCTCCTCGTTCTCGATCATGCGGTGACCCTTGGGAAGGGCGTTGTTGAGCTTGAGGAAGGGCAGGGCGGAGGGGATCTGAGATGGAACAATTCGTGTGTTGAAGGAGATTCAAGGCAGTGCTACCTTGAGCACGACTCTCTTCGGTAGTCTCTCTCCCTCTGCTGCTCCAACCCAGTCGCAAGTGATGAGGCCACAACGGGAAGCGAAGCAATGAAATCGCGATTGTATAACTCGGTGGTGACTACATGAATGAAATACTCACGTTTCCCTCTCCAATGTCAACGACGGACTTATTCGCTCCTAGTCGAGCTTCAGTTCCAAGAGCACTTCTGGAATAGTGCAGCTAAGTAACAAGGTTGATTCAGTGAAAGTTTTATACCTGATACTCTTCTCAAACTCGTCCCAGGTCACAGCAGTCTCGAGCAGGCCACCGCGTATCTCGTGAAGGCTCATTTCAATTTAATATCTTGAAGGATGGATCGTTTTCGATCTCTGAAATACTACGTTCTTGAGAAATTTCAACGTAGTTGCAGGCAAATACACGTGAAAAAGTGTGGTGCTCTTTAGATCTCTCGCTCGGTTTAAATGCTCAAAGTAGAGCCGTCAGATTGCACAATGCTTCGCTTTTCGAGAGTCGACTCTCTTAGTTCCTAATGTTATCTCACCACTTGATTGGCCAAGAGTGTGGGAGAAACGGGGAGGCAGCGACCCAAGTTGCGCATTTGGAGAGATTTGTGCTTTTGTATAGAGTGGACCGTATCTTCATTCAACCTACTCTCTCATCAGTCGACCTAGCAAGAGACAGTGCTAAATAGAGAGACGATGAAGTTGTGCACACTGCGAGAGAAGATAAACAAGTGAGTCTACGTGTGATCTGATTAATGCTTGGCAGCAATGAAACAATCTGGGAGCAGTAAAACATATCTTTAGAGGAGTGACCAGACTAGAAACAGCTTCGCATGACGTCATCCATGGTACTCTTCTGTTTTTTTCTATTGAGATTATTGCACGATTTATTCAGAACATACTTGATAAGAGATACCATAAGCTCCGTTTCATTGAGATACGCCGATAAATGAGAATACTTGTTAGATGATACGCCGAAACGGATACGATGGTTACTCGTGGTTGACTATTCACATAATATTGCAGGTCTCGGCCTCCCTCTTCCTCTGCTTTACAGCTTCAGCTCTTTGCTCGTCAAAACGAACGACGAGAGTGACCGTGTTGGAGAAGGCACCGAGCAGACGAGAGATGGCCTCGGAGGTGAGCCTGAATGTCGCTTGATGTAAAGATGGCCAATTATCGACCAGTTCAGCAGTTCTGTGATATATTTCGGCGCACTAAGATGATCTGCACAGGATCAAATAGATGATGGATTTATTATACCAATCAAACTTATGTCGGAGAATGTTAAAACTCGCTTCTCGACATTGACGCCGTCCACACTGATCAGTCTGTCGCCAGCGAAGATGCTTCCAGATAGATCGGCAGGAGACCCGGGGATGACCTGTAATGGATATTGGCATTTGAACAGTGCGGGGAAGGGTGCGGTTGTCAACGCGACCGAGACAAAATAACCTAAAATCGATCATCGTTTGGTTATGTTTCACAAAGGTTTCATTGTTGGTATAGTCGTTTCATTTTGATTTCTTCAGGCCATATCCTTCAAACTCTTATAAAATCCACCTATCTATGTAATCCTTCACTCCAGATGCCATACCTCCTCCACCAAGTTCCCGTATCTCCTCAGTCCGACCTGCCCGTCCACCTTCTTCAATTGCACAGTACGAGGAAGGGTGTGCGGGTTGAAGATGTCGAAGGGGACAGAGGAAGCCTTCTGGAAACACAAATTCACTCGGTCAAAGAAGGCGTCCCGATATGATGGGACACATTCCTGAATCTTTGGCATTAAAAACCCTAGGGTTATTATGCTCATCACAAAAATCTGGAAACAATTGGCTTCTTACATCGTTACTTGTGACACATTTGAAACAAAAGCAGCTACGGTTTCACGTTATTTAGATACTCGCTCTTCTTTTATCATTCCCACCTTAGTTAGTCCTAAGTCCTTTGTCCTAAGTCCTTAGTCCTTAGCCCTTAGTCCTCACCTTCTTCTCCCTCCGCTCCCTCTCCGCTCTGCACCTCGCGTTCCTGTCCCCGCAGCAGGCGCAGCCGAACGGCGAGCAGCCACCGCGGTTGTCGCGCGGCATGTCTGCAAGTGTCATCATCCCCAATTATAGCCACGATACAGCCCCCTTTACATATCAAGATGTGTATACAGATTGCTTGGAATGTCGAGTACATTAACGAAGTTATCAATTGGAATTCAGCTGGTGTATAATGATTCCTGGGTTCTTGAGAATGCGTCTCAAGAACCAAGGGGTATGGATATTATCGATTAGGCATAGAGGAGCTTCAACTCACCGACAATCTCGTACTCGTCATCGCTGGCGAGATGGTAGACTGCAGCCATGCTGGAATGGAAGATTGAGTTATAATCGAGTATCTATAGACTATCTAGATACTATCTATGATCGAGCTATGATCTATAGCAATAGCAATGATAGCTTTAGATCAGGCACAGTGATATGATCGAGTATCTCCGTGCCTGATGGTTAGCCTATAAACTTTTGAGTGGGCATCATTGACCATAATTGATTATAAATGTTAATTAGAAGTTACCTGAGTGGAGAGAAGCAGGGACACCAAGAGAAGAGGGGAGGACTGAAGTGAGGACTGAGGAAGGAGGGACACCTGTGGCGTCCCTTCCTTTAGTCACGTAGGTATTGAGAGGTCAAGCCCTAATTGGCACGCGCGCTACTGTAGGTGAGATGGGGCATCTTCTTAGCGCTTTGGTTCTATATGACGGTGGGAAGACATTGGATCAAATCCCCATAGATTTCACGTGAGACCTACTGTAGTTCCATATTCATAAATTCGAATGTGTTGTTTTCTTCCTGCATGCTGTGATTTATTCAGTAAAGTTTTTCCAGTCGGCACGTTTCCGTGACTTCTGTTAATAAATACCTAAGTCTCATGAGTCTGAATCAGCTGTGAAATCTTTGAAGATCCCTTCCATCATTTTTCAAATAATCACTCTGCAAGATGGGTATCTATTACCTTTCCCTTTGATCTGCTTACTCTTCGACCCGGTGTGATCGGTTTAGCTCTTAACTCTGCCCGGCACAAGATCAAGGATGATGTCTTTAATTCTTCCCAGGAATGCAGGTCAACTCTTCAAGACAACAGATCACTTCGCAAATGGATGACGTGAAGGAATGCGATTACGTCTGAACTAAACCTCAACTCTTGACCCATCCCTGGCTTATGTCCGATCCTGTGAGCCTCATAACTGCAAAATAAGAGGGGTGTGCTCTATAACCCCTATAAGAATGCAGGTCATCTATCTCGTCAACAGATCACTTCGAGAAGAGATGACGTGAAGGAATGCGATTGCGACTTATTTAATTGTTGACCCCTCTTGATCTCGGGTTTATGCACAATCCTGTGAGCCTCATAACTGCAAAATGAGGTGGGTGTGCTCTTTAACCCTCCGAGGAATGCAGGTCATCTATCTCGTCAACAGATCACTTCGAGAATAGATGACGTGAAGGAATGTGATTACGTCTGAATCAGATTAGTGGGGATTAGAGGATAGGGGAGAAAGTAGAGAAGATCGGGTCTTTGCTCGAATTCTCATTAATATTGTGTTCTGTGACTAGAATTCGGTGTAGTGGCTCGAATACGCAACGCGGATCTAAGGTGAGGAACTAAGGCAATCGGACGATTTCATGATCAGAATCGTCATGGGTTGACTGAAAATTGAATGCGTTTGAATCAGATTAGTGAGGATTATAGGATGAAAGAGTGAATGAGGAAAGAGCTGTGATTTGAATGCTGATGCACAACCACCAATTCTTGGTTTGATTACGTAAATATGATTGGGTGGGATTAGAGGATGTGCTGATATTGCTGATTAAGAGGAATATTCTAAATTCTGTCTTGTGATGCGTTCAAAGTGTGATTTTATTCGATTCAGCGACAAATAACGAAGGAATCTTGAGATTGATCAACCCCTGCCTTCGACTGTGCCTTGCATGTGGATGTGATAGGCGTGCCGCTGGGTTGTGCAACGATAGTCAACAATTCGTTTGACGTCGATCACTCAATGGAGAACGAAGGGGGATTAGAGGATGATTAATAGTCTGTGATTGATAATGATGGGGTCTGTGGAACTTATTGATGAAATTATCTTGATTCTGAAAGGAAGTCGTTCTTGAATTGATTTTAAAGAGCCATTCTAAACATATTGTACACTTGAAGTGTAACTGAAATGATATCATATTATGAATTTACTTCTTTGCGACATCGATCACTCAATCAAGGGCTGATGGAGATGGAGAGGAGAAGGATGGAGGATTAGAGGATGATTAATACTGATTACGGATGATTATGGTCGTGTATTCTATTGTTTCCTGTGATGAAATATGATTTTATGTACTTTTGAAAGGACATCGAGGTCAATCACTTCGCGTGAGCTCCAATATACTTGATCAGCGTCTGAAGCATAACTCGGAAAATTACTCGACATTTTTTGAGGAAATTGGCAACTTTTGCGCCGATCACTCATTGTCAAAGGAAAACGAAGGGGGTTAGATTAATACTGATTACGGATGATTATGGTCGTGGATGGAGGGAATGATTGTTACTTTTTCTGGCGGAATTGATAAAATCGCCTGAAATCGACTTCAAATCATGTCCAACAAGTCCTGCCTTTCTTGTTCAACGCATGAAGCTTAACTGAATTAAATGGGACCGAGATTATGGATAATTAGCTGAGAAATTGTTGATGCATCAATCACTCAATCAATCAAGGGTTGATGGATAAAATATTAGAGGATGATAAATGCTGCTTACTGATGATAGTGATCGTGGATGGATGGGTATTGCTTATTCTGATGAAATTATTTTATATTTTGCGATGGGAATTCAAGACGAATCACTCTCAACAAGGTCTGTTGTACTTGTTCAATACTTGAAACTTAAGTGAACTCATTGGATCCGGAATTGGGGTTAATTTGTCAAAAAATTGTCTATTTGGTGTCGATTGCTCAATGGAGAAGGGATTATTGCACGATTAATGCTGATTACGGATGACAATATTACGAACGGGTGACTCTGACAAGAGCACATTGACAATTTTTAGTTATTTTGATAGCTCGGGAATTGATTTGCATCGGCTTGAACCACAGCCCTTATCCCGCTCTTGAAACATAACCGAAGCTGTTGTGCAATCAGATCGCCGAACTATTTACTGTTTCTGGACCAAGCCTTGAAAGTTGAAAGCTCCGAATCTTCCTCTTTCTCCCTTTTTCGTCCTTCCCAATACGCTTCCGCATCACACCCTCCCTCGCCTGTGGAATTCCAAGTATGCGCGAGTGGTGTCATGAAAGAAAACACTACAGTGAAATCACAAGCATGCCTCACGTATTTCCGCCTCTCATCAATGATTTTTGAGTTCTAGAAAAGGCACTTGACGATCGTTGTCCACCCTCCACTTCTGTTTGTGTTCTGTTCTGCATTTCCGTGTTGTGATTCTATTCAGAATAGACTATTCTTTGAACAGACGCAGGTGTTATTTGAGTTTGAATAACTAATTTTCTCGTTCTTCGTATGCTAGAATGTAACTTAAACATCATCGAATTTATATGACACAACAATAACTTCGCAGCGACTTTTCAAACACTGGTCGGGCTGTTTATCTCGCACAAGTGGGCACGAATAGTACATAGTAGTAGTAAAGGACTAATTATGGATCAGAAAAAAGAGATAGCAGTGCAGTACGGTGTCATGGGCATTGGAAGAGGATCAGGAGCCTTGGATTACGGTAGATCGATCGACAATCGATTAGATGCGCGTGTTGCGCTCGCGGATGTGCTCGAGGATCTGCAATATCGATTTTTCAGTGAGGTAAGGTACGGTAGGGGTACGGTAAAAGTACGGCAGAGCACGGTCGTGACCTACCTCTTCGGGCGAGATGCCGAGACGCTCGCCGGCCGCGAGAACTTCCATGAGACGGGCCTCGATCGCGCGGAAAACTGCAGTAATCGATCGATAATTGAGTTTCGAAAATCGAAATTTCGGTGTTTTGACGCCATTTTAGGCACTTTTCTTCTTGATGGCATTATACATATGATATAATTTGACATGATGTCATCTGCTCTTGTAAAAGCGATAATTATGATACTCTGACGTCATTGTGTATCCGGTTGTGCTCAATTTACACCATAATTTGGGCGATTTATGCTCATTTTATGCCTTTTCACAAGTCAGATGGGCGCTAAACGTCGTCGGCGTGTTCAAAGACGCCCACAAAATCCAGATTTATGCGATGATAAGGAGGGGTTAGGAATGCGAGTGCTTATTGATTTGTTTGGAAAAGAGTGATGTCACAATGATTTTTGGAAGATTCTGGATTCGATTCGTGCTGACAACTCTTCTCGTAATAATTGCTGTCAATCTGATGCAGAGTGCTCAGTAACGATTGACTAAACCGGGAAATGTTGTGATTATTCTGACGCAAACTGCAAGTCTGCGCTTGAAAGTACGTTGAAATCGAATACTTTTGCGCAGATGAATGAATTATGCAAGACAGCAGAATGATTGCCGAGTCTTGGTCCCCAACCTTTGCAAAGGATACACGAGATAGAGACTAGAACGCAGGCATCCTGTTATGCAAGGACTGTGAACCTCAATGTCAGGGATTGATAGAGGTTTCCGACAGGACAGAGGAAAAACTGTTGATGTTTGCTCGGTTTGTGGCGTTCCACCCCCACAAATCACATGATACGCTTTTGAGTTGTAGGAGAATACATCACCAATCAATAATTGCTGGTGCACCGCCCAAACTGTATTGCAGCAGTGAAACATATCTGTTACTGTTGTTGTTGTTGTTGTTTTTGTTTTTGTTATTGTTTTGCCCCACTCACGCGTCTCTCTGTCCACATCGGCTCCGCTGCTGCCGCTCCTCTTCATCGGCTGCCAGGCGACCATGCGCTTCTGAGGGGCGAAGCGGGGAAGGGCGTCGGCCTGGAAAAACAGTTTTTTATTATTATTGTTATTGTTGTTTTTATTATTATTATTATTATTAACAACATCATCCTGACAAGGATTATGATAGTCTCACAGTAGAACGCTTGTTTCCGCCCACAGCGTTCTGACCCCCTTTGTTCTCTCCAGATAAGGGTGAACAAGGGGATTAATTTTTGAATTTTCCCGCGTTACCGTATTCGAACTGCAAATCACTTTCGCAATTTGAGATATCTCTGAAACATATCGCGAATAAGGCAACGCGGGAAAATTCAAAAATTAATCCCTTTGTTCAGAATGAGGATAGTGATATGTTTCAGCAACCTGTCAAGTTTCGAGTTTGCAGTTCGATATGTAAAGAGATACCCCCCTTTTCTGTAGGGTTAGAATGCTGTGCGCCGTTCTTACTACATTTTCTCAGGCAAAGTGTTACAAAGGGGAGTCTACGTAAAATATTCAGTTATTCTATCATACAAATGCGCTGTTTGGTTCTGGTTACATACATAACTGAGTGTTTGAACGCGGTCAATCTTCAAAGGATTGGTTGTCCTTTAGTAAGCTCCACACTCGAATCAAGAATGCATTGCCCTTACAGTCACACCACTACCGGAAGTTCGACTGCATTTAGAATTCTACGATGGAAGTTGTGAAATCGGGAAGGTTTTGGAGTTTGGAAGGCACATCACCCCCCCCCCCCCTCATTTTGCAAGCCCAACCACGATAAACTTTCTGAGTATGCTGGATAGAAAAATCGCCCACGACAAACAGAAAGATGATGAATTGAGGGGAACGAGATACGGTTTGATGGATGGGTTACCGTTCCCTTTCATGGAGGAGGAAAATGGAGGAAAATGGTCCGCTAATTCGCCGAAAACAAGGATCCAGGAGAGAAATTCGAGCAGGAATATCACAACACGATACGTCACTATCATTGCAAACTGATGCTACAGTACCATAACAAAATCAATAACAACAACAAGTTACCGTATGCTCCTGCTTAGGCGCGAGCTGGGCGCGCATCGCGTTCATCTGCTCCTGCAAGCACACCACGACAATAGAGGACGACGATTACTAAGGGAGCGCACGCTGTCGAAATTGCGACAGGCGACGTATACTAATATTCGGGTACACCACACTCTGCTTACCTGCATGGACTGCAGCTGCGCGAGGACGTCCTCGTTCGAGGGCGCCACCGGGCTGGAGGAGGCCACTGAAAATACGGTTATTATTGATTGATTTTTGATTTTATCGATTGATTATTGAATTTCTCTAAGGCAACGGCCGCATTGACACTAAAGAATTCCTCTTACTTTACAGACTTAGTGAAACATATTCGAAATTGTGCGTGGGCGACGATTCCCAATTTGATCCCCTGTCGATTTTCCGACACGGCGACGTTTCCCGCCGACTACACCACCACCCGAGTGCCGACTCCGTGGGCGATCACAGTTCCCGTGCTCATTTTACATGCAAATCCGTGCGCTGCGCCTTGTTTTGTGGCAGAGTTTCTCGCCTTCCTTCTCTTCTGCCATTTTCGCCTTGCCGTATGATGCGATTGCTGTGGTTGGCGCTATTTCAGCTCTAAATACGAGTTGTCGTCTCTTCATTTCGCATACTATCTCACCGTTCGAGTGACGAGAGAGTGCGTAAAATGGAGAGACGCGACCCGAAATGCCGCTATTGTGATCGATGAATGCTCACATTTGGCGCGCTTTCTCATATCTTTGATCAGAAATGAATAACGGTCGCAACCTTTCCCGCGTTATTTCAACTTTTGAACCTCTTCGCACAGCCATCTAGAGATACCCATTTCTGATCGGTCCTAATCGAGCCATTGCCAGCATCCTATTATGCTAGACAAGTGAAGTTCGTTGACGAATATCGTATAGTATTTATTATGCTTCACTCCGAAATCAGTCACAATTGCTTATGCCAAGGTCAAAAATGCAGTGATTCCGTTCGCGACATCGAGATTTCACACATTCATCGGGAAAAGGAAAGTAATCTACAAGTCAGCGCACGACTACCAAATCACGCAAGGGAGACTGTCTAAAAGTGTCTGGAGACTGGACTGAAGATCACTGAGAGATGCCCAAGAAAGGTGAGATTCATTTCCGATTCGATGAGTCAATGAGTTGAGTTTCACAATTTCAACATGAGTTCAAGTCATACGACAGAGGTAATCTTGCTAAGGTAGATTGTGGAAAATACTAATTTTCTGGCTATTGTGTGACCTTTCGAGACCTGTGTGACTTTGCCTATGATTGTCTAGGTTAGCGCCGAACAGTTCGCTTCCCTCACAATAAGCGCTCGCGATTCTCCAACCCGCGTGATCTCTCTTCGATCAAATCGTTCCCCATTCACACTTTTCGACGTGACGTCGCTAGTTTCCGCGAAAGAGTTTCCTGTCCGCGTCCAAAGATAAGGCTGACACTTCCTCCCAAAGAGTGATGGGTTGACTAACGATTCGGAGAATGTGGCGCAATGCGATTTGGCCAGGATTTGAGCGGATTATAGGCACAAAATGGCTCTTTCTGTGCCCAAAACCCGCAATTTTAGGAATTAAAATAATTAATTTTAATGGAAATTCAAGCTTACAGTGAGCGACGATGACGGTAAGGGCGACCAGAAGGACAGTTCGCATGATTACTGCAATTAGCTTAATTAACTTAATTAATTAGGCTAAAATGGGCAATTAGCGACGCGAAATGAGCAAGAACAGTGAAAAATGGACTGGAAAGCACCGAAATGTAGCACAAAGGGGCGTCAGGGTGGGAAAGTCGCGCATAATTGTGCCGCAAATGTACCGAAATTCGGGTTCTGAATAGGGCCAGATGAACTCTAGCCCACTAGAGTTCGCCCTATGAAGATGTGTGAAATGAGAGGGGTTCAACAATAGTTGTGAAGACAACCCCGCGCTTCTCAGAAAACAATACAATCAAACGTTCCGGGAAACGTGCCGGGGGTAAGTCAGAGGACTGTCATCTTCGCGATATTGTATGTATGGCGATACCCCTGTCCACACTATCAGATATGCGACATCAAAGAAGGTTGGCGAGGGAAGTAAGGACTGTCACTATTCAGCACATTCTCTCTGGGCACTCAGACGAGCGAGGGAATGGGTAGAAGGGGATATCAAAGAGGGAAAGACCAGGGAGAGGAGGAAGGAGTTTGTCATCCAGACTACTCTGAGGGATCTTTATACCGCGCGCGGGGCGGAGCCAAGCTTCTCACCGGTCAGAGAAGCCCAGGCCCCCATGCAAAGATCTGACTGATACCCCCAGAATTTTGTCTAACTATCTCCATTTCGCGCGCTCTCTCACTTTTTCTGGCCGGTCAGAGAAAGCCCGGAACCAAGATCTGGGCCGAAGAAACCCCGCAATGGGGCGTATTCTGATGTCTTGCAAACAGGAAAGAGATGATTTTAGCGCCCGGGTGACATGATTGGGTCGGGTTTCGCGGTGTCTAAGTGGCGCTGTTCCGGTCGTGACGGCGATTTTTGCGGGGATTGTTAGCCTAGAAACGATTTTAGACTGACGTATGGGACCGGTGTATCCGGGTTTGCGGGGTTTGGAAGGGGTTGAGATCAGGAATTCGAGGATTACTTTCACGTGGAATGATGTCTGAAGCAGGAGCTCTGAACTAGGGTGGCGAAAACGACTCATGAATGAGTCGTGTTTACGACCCTCTCTTTCGAGTACTCGAAAGACACGCGCGCGCGCTCTCCCTCTCGCCGAGTGAGTCGTTTTAGGCTCCGCCCCCTTCGAATGAGTCGTTTCATTTCGAGTCAAAAACGAGCCGGAGGTTTTCTCAGCTCTCCGTGGGCCAAATTACATAAATAAAACACCGTTGTAATCAGCTCGTCGAGCGCTATCAAAGCCATATAAATTTTGAGAAAAAATCGGGCTTTGAAATTTTCGATTTTAGTCGCTCGTGGGGGGGAAATTTTTTGAAAAATAATATTTTTTGCCATTATTAACGGTGGAAATGCATTGCTCTTACCACTAAAAGTACTATTAGGCATAAAAAACACTTCAGAAACACATCTTTCATTCCAAAAAAATACACCGGAAAAATCGAAAAATTGAAAAATAAATACTTCTGTTCAAATGAAATATCATTCGATAGAGCTCGACGAGCTTATTACAACGGTGTTTTATTTATGTAATTTGACCCACGGAGAGCTGAGAAAACCTCCGGCTCGTTTTTGACTCAAAATAAAACGACTCATTCGAAGGGGGCGGAGCCTAAAGCGAGAGAGTACGAATATTCGTCTGACTCGAATCTGACTCGAGGGGGTTGTAAAAACGACTCATTCGTGAGTCGTTTTCGCCACCCTACTCTGAACCCAATCACCTATTAGAATTAAGAGATTTGCACTTACCATGTGGTAGACTTGTTGATTTCTGAACGCCAGGGCAAGAATAAATGATCAATGACCATCAATAATCGGCTAGGGAACAACAAAGCTGCTTAATTGGTCAACACGTGGCTTGGGGATAAATAGCGGTGCTTATTTGGGGGTTTGGGCCAGGAATGCGGGTCAAGCGTTTAAAGATAGCCCGGGTCAGAGGGAATCTTCTGTTTACATCTGTCTGAATATTTTTTATCAATGAATGAGCTACAAGCCGGTGCGGGTTGCTATTTTTCGAGCAAAGACGAGAAATGCGGGTTAAACGCTGAAAGATTGTGTACGGGTCAGAGGGAATCTTCACAGGGCGGGTAAGGGGGCTAAGGGCTGTAAATGGTGTGAAAATCGAGGGAAGAATGACTAGTGATAAGGGGCCGAAGCGGCCCTTATCGGATCATGTCTGATGACTTCTCGCGTCTCCTCGATCTGCCTTATCTCTCGCCTATCATAGAAACTAATGAGCATGGGAATGTGAGAGAATCAGACAAAAGGGGCGTCGCGGACGGTCAGAGATGGTTAGAGACAAGGGAAATGGGAGAGAGGCAGACAGTGATTGCGCACAATGGTAATCAGCTGAGCCCATGACGAGGTGCGAAGGAGATTGATGATAGAAAATTTTGGGCTCATTTTAGGGCGAAAATGGGGAATTAAGAGGGTAATGAAATTCTGGGAAGAGAAAAGGATGGGGTGATGTGAGATTTGAAGTGCGAGATCGAGGGATCTATGAGAATGGGTGATTGAAGTGGTTGGAGGCAATTGATAGCGATTACAAATAGAAGTCACCATCAGCGTTGGAACTGAGAAGATACGGGAAACCAAAGAAGTTTGAGAGACCCAACGCTGTTTTCGAAACCACATAAATTCAGAAAGAATGGAAATGGAATGGGGCACATTCTGGATCTCACTTGGACGGGATTGTTTTGAACTAAGTGTAGAGGTCTACAAAAATCGAGAGTCAAAGACCAACCGGATCTGGAAAAGTTTAAGAGGATCAAATTCTGCTATTCCAGACGGCATGGACACCAACAATAGCAAGCGGAGCTATTTCAAATTTTATCGTTTGTCGTTAATTTCACGCAAATTCGCACTAACTATAACTCGATTTGTAGATAAACATAGACCTTATAGCCCCAATTTTTCTTATAGACGGCATGGACACCAACAATGGCAGTAAACGGACAAATCCAGTGAAAGCTGCCGCTGTGCTTCTGCATCTCAAGAGGAAGAAGAGCGATGAGGTGGGGAATGGTTGAAACAGAGGTAATCTACGTTGGAAGGATAAGGGAGGAGAATCGGGGAATGGGGTGTTCAATCGCAGGGCATAGGTATGTGAAACATATCTAGCTGATCTAGGTTTGAAACGTAGAATTACCAGGAGAATTGGGAAATGGTTTTCTACCGGACCATAAATTGTAATGCCGTGATGCAGCATCTCAAGAGGGAGAACTGTGATGAGGTAAGAGGAAGAGTGGGAACAAAGAATGGTTCTGCATATTGCAGAAATTGCGCAAAAAAGTCCAGACCAGAAATCGCGCATTGAAGAAAAAGGTTCCTTCTCCTCGTCGACGAATGAAAAATAGGAAAATATGAAAGTACGAAAAGCGGCCTGGTAAACACTGGCATGAGGCTTCTCTCACCTATCGACAACTGTAAAATGACAACAATGGAAAATTATATGTTTCAGAAACACTATACGAGCGGGGTATGAGTTCAAATATAATTCAAGGCGAAGATTCGGTCACTAAAAAAGCAGTGATCCCTCTAAAAATAGCGCTACATTGCCTTATGCTAAGCCTGTTTCGCAATGTGCAGTTTATAAAAATATTGTAAACAATCGTGCACAATTCACGGCTGGGAAAAGGCTAGCTGAAATAGATTGTGGGAACTTTGCAATGCTCATAGTCCGAAGCTGGGAATTGTAAGAAATTGAGTAGCCTTTTCTGACCGAGTAGAGAACATCTAAAGGTGAGATACAAAGCCTTTTCTAAAGGAAAAGTCTGTTTTCACAGCAATCTGTAAGAAAGACCGAAGAAAAGTTCGAAAAAGGTGTCAAGACATCAGAACCCACGCAAACCCGCAGGAAAAATGCGATCTTCGTGCGTCTGAAAAGAGTAAACTGGACAAAGAAAACACCTTCCAGAAAATGGAAGTAAACAGGTGCAGGACTCATAAATCAGCCATGAGAACAATATCCTCTAAAAATAAGATGACATCAAGATTTAGGCTGAACATCTCGGAAGAAACCAATTCATCGCTATGCAGGACCCATTAGAAAAGTTGACGTGCCCGAAAGCGAATGTGATGGGTCCCGGAGGAGCTAGGACTTCAAAAGTCAGCATTTTTGAATGGGAGATTTCATTTCGAATCAGCAAACTTGAATGAATTCATGTAGAAAACTTGGCGTTCTTGTGAATAGAATGCAGGATAGATAGGATAGGAATGGCAGAGATTCTAATTCAAAGCAAACTCGGAGAATATAAATCTAGAGAGAAATGAAAACGGAGAACCACATTGTTTTCGCGGGTTCTGATAAATGTGTGATATGACAGACTGCGCGGCATTGCGGCCAGCGCTTGCAGCTAGATATAGATACCCGCAAGGGATTCAATAAGGAACGGGGGAGAACGCCAAAAACCAGAAGGAATGGCGGCGGTGTCTATTGAAATATTGCTGAAAATGCAGTGGGCGCGCAGAATTTACGTGGGAGTAAATGCTTGATCTCGCATTTATCTTGGGAGATTTGGAGAAGTGATGTTATCTAGGCGGTTTTTGAGAAATTTTTAGCGCTCGATGAAGAAATAACTAGAGAAAACAAGAGTCGAGGGCAGATAATGAAACGGTGAAACACATACGATCCAAAGAACACATGCCTGGGAGTAAACACGTAGTTTCCGAGATGAAACATTGTCGCAATTAACTCTCTCAATGGCACAGCTTTCTAGGTGATCAGACGAAGCGAGAGAGCAGGCGAAATGAAGAAAGTGAACAACAAACCTCGCGCCGCGAATGGGACTCGCGCATCCTTAACGACCCGCGATTTGTTCGAAATGAAATGCTCCCTGTCTCTTCATTTCGATGCTCTCTAGTGGGTCAGACAAGGTGTGTGAGCAGGAGAAGTGGAGAGGATAGGACTATTTCGAAGAAATATCAGGCTTGAAATGCCGCGAGATGAGAGATGGGGTGATATCATTGTGACAGCTGAGGCAGCAGGAGAATGAGTTCGAGTGCACCAGAATAGGACAAATGTTTGGGGATGGAAAAGGTTCGGACTAATCTTAGCTAAATCAGACTAGAAATGAGGGCTTCGGAGTATTTGTTGCGTTTCGCAGCTTGTCTTGCTCTCTAGCGGATCAGACGGAGTAAAAGATTGAGATAAAAAGAAGCTCTGATATAACTCTGACAGCCGAGAAAGTGGGAGGATGAGATGAGTTCGGATGAGTACGAGCGCACCAGAATAGCACAAATGTCTGGGGAATTCCAATATTTTTGACTGTGAGGAATAATTTTTAACAGTAATGTCTGAAATGATTTTCTGATAACATTCATCGACGGTTTTTTCTGAAATTCGGATTAGATTCAGACTCCATACATTTCGATCATACTTTGTAGACGATATTAGGCTGGGACTGAGCACAATGTTGTCATGTGTGTGTGCGGGGATTATATTCACCATGTTTTTCAATTTTTAATTGTAAAATTAAAATAAATTAATTGAAACTAATTCAATTATCAAAATTCAATAAATTACGGTAGCTTTTAGTGTGTCCGCGCGTGTGGTGCGCATGTCTCTCCTTCATGAAATCTCGCACTCGCGCACCACGCTCTCATTCTCTCGCGCTACCTTGCGCCTTTATGGCTCTACTGCTGCCTCATAATGGGCTCTGGGTATTGACTGGCACGGCGTTATATAGGGGGTGGGCGAGAGATAGCGAGAGAAGCAGAGACAAGGCGAGAGAGCACGCGAAAGTGAGAGATTACTGCTGTGGTCTCGCGGCGAACTTGGGTTTTGGAACGTTGCCAAGACGCCGTGACTGGCGCACATAATCATAATCTTGACTGGTTTATGTGTCATTTCGATCGATTCCTGGGGCATTTTTCGTTTGTGCTCACGTGCAATAGGCAAATCTCTCTTCCGATTCCCATTCCTTCGTTGCAGTGTTTTGGTTTGCGCCGCGTCACAAGGATACAATCACTTTGTATCCTTTTCTCGATTGCTTCTCCGTGTTTCATCGCATATTTTCCTCTCTCCAATTTCTCTGTATCGTCTCTTTTCCCTGCTCGACTTCTCTGAAACCGTCGCCGCATCGTTGTGTTAGTCACTATCCCCCGTTGTCTTCCCTAGTCCGCCTATGGCTCGCTTGCCGGGGTGGAAACGTCGCGGGGCCGCGCTGCTCGCGGTGCCGGGCCGCAGCAAGAGGCGATCCGTTGGTTATTGATTGATTTGGAATAATAATGGGTGATTAATTATCTTAATTCAGGCGATAATTACAGATAGCGAGCGGCGGTGGCACCATGGAAGCGCCACACCCGCTCGCCAATACGAGCAAGTACAAAGTGAGCCCTTTTTAAAGCTAGTTTTGAACATTTGAGTTATGAGATCACTGCTCTAATTGTCAAGATGACACGAATACCTCGCCTGGTTAGGTGGATCCGCGTTCGAAATATCTGAGGATCCCTTTAATTATTGATTATTCTGCGATTTGCATGTTCAGTGTTGACAATACTGTAATTATGATTAATTGTAAGCACTTGAACTCTGTGACCCCGCAATCGATAATCACAGTTTGAAAGGGTGGAATAATCACAGGAACGGTTTATCAATGTTATTAATTATGATTTAATTTGCAGCAATACGTGCTCGCTGTCGACAAGGCGCTCAAGTCTTTCGAGAACACAAATGAATGGGCGGACCTCATCTCGGCCCTGGGCAAACTCGCCAAGGTTTGTGATCTATTTTTGTTAATTATAGATCGATTATCGATTTAAACGTCTGTTATTGATTTGAGGATTGACCTACTTCCGAATTACAATATCGATTTCTCGAATCGTCTCGGAACATTCCATAGTGATGCAAAATGTTATGACTAGGGGGTGTCAATGCTCTCTCTCTCTCTATTGAACACTGCTTCGTTTCCCCATTCTTGCAATAGAAATGCGAACAGAAATAGTGGTGATATTTGAACAGCTCACACTTTTCAATTTAGTGTGGTGACGTCATGTGCGAATTTAATGTCGAGCAGGTGTTTGTGTATTTCGAAAATATCGATCCCGCGGGCCCCCACGCACCTTGTTTGGGTAGGAGTACACACAGGGTATTGTAAGGGGGACACAGATCGGACTCTCCTCAATTCGCGTGCTCTCTCGCTTTCTGTGAAGATTGTGAAACCGAGAGAGTCTGATCACACCACAATGAGGTATTGAATGGGCGTATCGAGCACTTGTTGTGATTCACTCAACTTGTGAAGTAGAGGAATAGTCCAGAATTGAAAAGGTATCTTCAAATGGATGGTTTATATAACTACTTGCGGTTTTCGGATGAAAATGACAAAAAGGCGTCATACGACATTGTCTATTCAATGCACACACTATCTCATCGATCATAGGGACAAGAAAATGCAGAGAATGGAGAGGCGAGGTAACGAATGAATCACATTGCGGAAAAATGGCGGTTTGAACAGAGATGATTCGTTGCGTGGGCGATTCGGGATTCAGAATGCATTTGAGAACAAAGGTGGCTGGTGTTGGGCAATTAAATCTCCATTGGTCACGAAAAAATAAATCAATTGCACCAAGTAGTTTTGGGACTCGTGCGGTTTATGAAAACGGAAATCCCTGCAGCATTCAATTGAGGTGCGGTCGGCGGTGGAAAAAACAGTTTACGATAATCATATTTTGATTGATGTTGCAGATATTCTCGCACTTTCCTAGCGTGTTTAGGATTCGTACAGTTCATAATAGGATGAAGTACTGCAAAAGTGCAATTAAAAAATCAGAGTGTTATGGTTGTCGAAAAAAAATCAGTTTTCGATAATCAATTTAATACATTTGTATATTTTTGCAGGTATTCTCGCAGCACGCCAAGTTCGGTGACATCCCGAAGGCGGTTACGGTAGCGAAGCGACTCTCGCAATGCCTCCACCCCGCTCTGCCCATGGGTAAGTACGGTACTCACGGTAGTAAAACCGGTTCGTATGAGCGCTATTTGTTGGTACAATGTAAATAATCGATTGGGTGTGTGCTTCCGTGGTTTTTGAAACTGACGATAGTAGTTCCGAGTAGTATTCAGCCCGAGTGATCCACGGTACACGATTGTTCAATAAAGCTCTGCGATGTGACGAGAATAATGGTAGACCGTCGTATAATATATACATTTTTGCAACCGTAATTCATCCTCATACCTTTAATTCACTACCGTAATCTCAATCTTCCGTTCAGGAGTCCATCTGAAGGCGCTGGAGCATATAAATCGATAAGGCTTACCGTAATCCCTATTTCATCGCAGGAGTCCATCTGAAGGCGCTGGAAACGTACAAGCAGATCTTCGACATTCTCGGGCGCGAGGCGCTGCCCAAGCAGCTGTACCTCTTCGCGGTGGGCCTGTTCCCGCTGATGGACCATTGCGGAATCAAGGTGGGTGGTGGAACGGTTTATTCCGTAGTTTGCATAGGATACGCCTTGTTCTGGGCTTCTTCTTATTACCTATCGTCTTGCTACAAGATAATTATTGTTACGCTGACGGACAAGTGTGACCTTCATCGTGCGTAGACGCTAAATCGTGGGAATGATATTCCCGTGAATCGCAAAACGCGTAGGACTGTCAATTTGTGATTTTCGTGCTCTTGATTTCAAAAGTTACGAATCTAGGCAGATTATGGGTGGATGCAGAAACTGGAAGGAACTGTTGAAAGGACTTGCAGTCGCTGAGATATTTTTGTAAACCACCGGTCCAGGAGCATTGGCGATGCATGGTATGGTATTATGCTGAGGCGAAGAGGCGAGCCAATTCTTGGTTCATCATCACTATGATAAAAAAAAATCTGGAAGTAAAATGCGAGCTGCTTTCTCTAAAATTCGTTTGTTTATCTGTGCGGCAAATCTAGGCACATTGCGGATGCATCCTTGAGACATGAACTGTGGACAGTGGTCAATCCAATTTGTGATCCTATCTATTGAAAAAAAGAAGCTCTAACTCTATGTTTTAAAATTCGGTCCTGTTAATTAATTAATAACGTAATAATCATTAATTTAATTGCAGGTGAAGGGCGAGTTGCTGTCCATCTTCGAGCAGTACCTGCTGCCGCTCGGGGAGAACCTGCGACCGTCGCTGCCCGGGTTCCTCGCCGGAGTCCTGCTAGGACTGGAGGAGGGCACGGAGTTCTACGATCGGTGAGTCTTTAATTCACCTATTTTGACCTACTAACGATAGTGCGTAGGCCTAAAGTTATCAAGGTATGCTAGTATAGGTAAGCTAGGTGCGCCGGGTTAGAGAGGTGGGAGGCGGGAGTCCTGTTAGGGCTGGAGGGCACGGAGTTTTACGATCGAAAGTATGGTAAGTGAATCCCACTAGGAACGTTTGCGTCACGTTTATTATTCATACCCATTGCTCTCGATAGCTATGACAATAACAGGCCAGATCATACTAGAAAAAATCACTGATACCAATCCTTTCATTCTTTTCATTCAGAAAAATATATGCCGTTTAAAAATGTGTCCTCAAATTCAATATCTTTTTCCAGCTCCTTCAACCTGCTCGATCGAGTGTGCGAGGCGGTGGGCGCCGCGTCCTTCTACGCTTGTCTGTGGCACACGGTGGGTTATTGTTATTATTGTTATTGATTATTAGTTTGATATTATAATTTAATAAAAACATTCGCTTCAGAGCCTTCTAGTTTCCTTTGGTTGTTCGACCTTCAAATCTGCCGTTCTTGTGCTTTGTTGAGGCTTCACCAGTGCTTATTTTCCCACAACGGGCACTTGAAGACAATACGTCCGAGATCTCTAGCACACTTTGAGGATCTTCTTCGGGTGTCAGAACAAGATATTGACAGACTCATCGTCTCGAATTAAATAACTTATTAATTAATTAACCAATTACCTTCCACAGGTGCTCGGCTCGCCGTCCGTGCGTCTGCCGGCGCTGATCTACGTCAACGCCAAGTTCGACAAGGGCAGATCGATCGACGAGCAGGCGTGGATCATAGGAGATAACGTGCACCATATGGTGAGTTGCGATGGGCCTTTTGCCTTATAATTTAAATCAGTTTTATTGTAAGGAGTCAGGAAGAATGGAATCATGGGTTCCATGGATGCTGCAATTACGTAGAATGTGTGAAACAGAGACATGACATGCACTCAATCGAATATCCATTTCTTCCTCTCATTGTCAGGTCTCGGCCCTCTGCGCCGCGGGTGAGGACACTGGCTCGCCGCTCGTGCAGAGGAACCTGCTCGACCTGCTGTGCGCAGCCTTCCCGCTCGACTCGACTACAGTAACCAGAGCAGGTACGGTGGGGGTTACGGTTGTTATAGCGCTAGAAGCGGTTCCGAACAGGAATATGATTTGAATAGCTGCTAAACCTGCGCTTGGGGTGTGTATTTATCTATTTTCTCAACCACGAAATGAGCGAATTTTCGTAATAGGTTGAATCACAATTTACAGCTATTGAAACAAAAATGTTATATCGATTGTTAAATAAATTTTCCATAATCCGATAATGTTGTTGTAGAACCGGTAATGAATGAAAAAAACATTCATTACAATACAATAAATTTATCTTTAGACTTCGTTGAGCTGCTGCGGCGCACGCTCTTCGTCATTCTGCGCAGGGACATGTCGCTGAACAGGCGACTGTACACGTGGCTGCTTAATCCGTCTGGTTCGTTAATTAAGATAATTATTTAATTAAGTTAATTAATTTAAATACTAATTAGTGTTCACTTGGATGATAAGGTGGGCTGGTAGGTGAACAGGAGACTGTACACCTGGCTGTTGAATCCGTCTGGTGGGTTAATTAATTAAATTAATAATTATAATTGCTAATTAGTGTTCACTTGGATGATAAGGTGGGCAGGTAGGTGAACAGGAGACTGTACACCTGGCTGCTCAATCCGTCTGGTGGGTTAATTAGTCATATTAATTAATTAAGTTAATTAATTTACATACCTGGCCCAGGGAGCTCCTTGGAATTTTTTCACCCTAACTACACGGGTCTCCGGGACAGAAATTGGCTTCGGTTGTACGGGTCACCCCCTTTTTAGAGTATTTTCCAATGATTTTGGCACAAACCTAACGGGTCACCTCTGAATTTTTCGGAAAATGTCAAAAACTGAACGGGTCTCCGCCACCTTGAAGTTCCT
>LS554627.1:177046-199777 GCA_900490775.1 Pristionchus maxplancki
ACTAATCATAAACACGGTCTCGAAGACAGACTTTGACGTGGTCTCCTGGAAAAATGAATGATCCTCAGGGTGTCTAATTCTCACAGGGGGTTCCCCTGGTGGATGGACATCAAAAACTGAAGAGATCACGGGTGGCGCATTTTTCGATGTGCAATGGAATCGCCCGTTTGAGTGAATCCTTAGGTGAAACGCGTGATATAATAGCGATCACGCGATCAGCGTCTCTCGAAATGTTTCTGTTTCGCGTTTCACGCATCTCACTTGAGCTGATCAACTAAAGAGATATCAATGCTCGGCACTTCTCCAAGATTCGAAAATATAATAATTATGCCTCACTTCAGGTGATCGACGTGGACTCGTGGCTGGCGCAGCTGCAGCTGCAGCAGTCGCAGCGGGAGAGGGGCTGCGAGGGCGGAGGAGAGCACTACGACTTCGAGCCGAGAGCCGCGGCGCTGGAGGTGATTGGGGATAGAATTTGTGATATTGAATGTTGTAAGGAGTCTTGAAAGGCTAAAAGGTAAGAAACTATCGTATCCTCGTTTCATGCTATGCTTATATTCGGCGGATTGATCCTTTGGCAATCATGTCTTAGAATGTAGCTGAACATAGGAAATCAGTTTAGAATCCGATTCCTGGTTTCACACTTTCAATGTATTATGTATGAACTTGCGAATTTGATTTTCTCGGGATGAACTACTCAAATAAATTGACAATCCGCAGATCGTGACGCGTCTGTCGATGCGGTCGTCCGCAGTGATCGCGCAGCACGCGGCTGTGGAGTCGCGCACGCGGCCGATGGGAGGGTGAGCGGATTTGTTTATTGTTTATTTATTTATATTTAATGATGTTGTTGTGCGTATTGGGCTGGCAATAGTGTACACATGTTCCTAATCCCTAAAGGGGTTACCTAGCGTAGCATTGTGCGCAACAGATGTTGCTACTCTGGGTGTTTGCAAGTTTCACACGATGTACAAGAGGCAACGAACAGTTGGGCATTTGATTCACCACAGTTGTATTTTTAAAAAAACTATTTGTGTGATTGGACTAGGTGACTCACCGCTGCGGGAATATTTGAAAGTTAGATTCGTGGAATTTTTGTCGATCTGATCCAGGTATCTTCTTCAAAAAAAATTTCTAGCCTCAGCTCAACAGGCGGCAAAGCTAGCTTGCCAGACATACGCCTAATGATTTGCGTGTCTGGAGTCATGATTCTCCGTAATTTCAACATTGCAAAGTCGTTAGAGTGCTAGGCGCATCCGTGCTGTGGTAGTTCGACATAATCTTGTTCTGGGAATCAGTTCAATTCATGCTTGACGGGCAAATTGCAATACTATGATATGATCTCATATTTCCCCACTCTTGCTCCTCCTGCGCTCACGGTGCTCCTCAAGGTGGAAAATGGACTAGGTGTATACGCGCTACGACAACTCATGTTACTTTATTAACAGACAATTTTGTCATGATTATCGATCTAATCAAATCTCTTTACATTCTCCTTTGCAGCTCTTCCTCAGCCCAGATGACTGTGCTGCTCAAGCCGCTGCTGCACAAGGGCCACCTGCTGGCGATGGAGGACTCGGGACTGTTCGATGTGAGTGGAAGGGGTGATCTTTGATCTATGATCTGATAACTGGTTGTGTATATTACTCTAATAGGATCGGCAGAAGCAGATAAATTGATTTCATTGTAGTTTAGCAATATTAGAATAATTGGTGCTGCCTTAAAGTTGCGGGAGTGGTATTCTATCGGTGGTAGGTGCCCCATATGTGGTTGCCACAAGGGTCACCTGCTGGCGACTCGGGACTGTTCGATGTGAGTGGGAGAGGTGTTGGGGCTATTTATTCTACACTATTTCTCGTCACTCTGGTCGGTTATAATGTAGTGATTCTTGTTAAACTCTTCCCCGGAATCGACGCATGCGCATTGCGACGCGATGCCTCCTAGGTTTTGTACATGTTGTGTTGCCGAAATTGTGCGGGTGCCTCGATGATTGAGATTGTTCATTTTGTTATTTTTAGCGGGTTTGCATTTTTTTCGTTACGGTCGACCGTGGAATTGCGTATGCTCTAGACCTTTAGCCCTCAATTTAGCCTCTAGCCCCCAATGCTGCGAGCTGCTTTGGGCAATGTATTGATAATTTTTTTCGAAATTTATATTTATTAATAATATTAATGTTGCAGAAGTGCGGCGCGGCTGCGTGGGCGAGCTGCGGCAACGAGTGGCCGCTGCACCATGTGGGTTTTTTTCCTACCTGCAGCAACATGATTAAGTGAAAGGCATCGGGATGAAACTAATGATAGCGTTGATGCAGCAATCAACCTGTATTTTGGAAACAACCTGCTGTAGTGAAGAATGCGTTTGTTGTTTGTTAGTTTAGAAAAGAAAATGACCCCTCATCATCGTTTGAGACGCATTTGAATTAGATATGTCGTTGCACCGATACGGCAATCAGCCGTGCGTCCGAAGTCACTCGGTAAATATGCGCTTAAAAAATTAGTTTTGTGTTCGGATTCAACGATCAAATTGTTACGAGCGCGTAGTTCACAGGTAATATTATCGTTGCAACTGCAATTAACCATGATGTGAAATTGATCAAATTTGAAGTTTGAACTTCTTATTTATTAATTTTGTCGTATTTGCAGGCCACTGGCGCGCGTCTCGTCCTCCTACTCCACTCGCGGAATGCCGCCGAACCGAGCAGCGTCGTGGAGAATATTATGATGCGGGCGCTGACCACGGATGACTCGGTGAGACCAACGGTCAATATGTGATAATCTCACAAGAGGCTCGCAACTGAATTGAATTGACGTGACGGACCATCGCTTTGCGCTAACCGTGTAGCATGGAACATGAGGAATTTTAACATACATTTGTTAGCGGAATATACGCATGTAATTATTTCACTGATTGCGCCTTGCTAACTTGTAATATTACATAAACTGCTAAGAGCGCGAAAAATTGCGGGAGCTGGAGCTCTTCGATTTTTGACTTTCGGACTCTACAATCAATAATTAGTTTACAAGGACTCACAACCATAGATGCATTGCAGCTCTCAAACTCTTTCTGTTTCATGTATATCCAATAGCGCGAAAGCTGCGGGGTCTTTCGATTTGTCCTTACAGCTTGCCATCAATCAATAAATACTCTTTCAGGTGCTCGCAACGGAGGCGGCGCGCACCTTCCACCGCATCTGGACACTGACGAGGAGCGACGAGGAGAGCATGCTGGCGGAGAGCGCGCAGCCGAAGCCGTTCAATAGGTATGGTAGATGGGGGGGGGGTGTTGGTTTGAGAACAGCTTAATATTTTTGTGTCGACACTGCTACCACCCAGTATTGCTGGAACATGCAATCCTCGATTCATAACATAATCTTGAAACGCGGAGTGCGGGGATGAATTGTTTTGATTGTACACTCGGAGGAAGCGCAAAGACTGCGAGTTTCGTGATTCGTTCTTTTCTCATTGATTCAAGAAACACCGAGTTTCCTCGAAATAATAAACAATTTATTTGAATTTAAGCTATTAATTCGCAGAGTGCTCATGTTCCTGCTGGGCGTGCTGGCGGACGACTCGCTGTCGGCCGAGAAGGTACGGTATCGATTACGGTAGTCAGGATCAGTTCCGGGGATACGGTAGTGAGTAGAGATACTGTAGCTCTGATATAGGATACGGTAAGGTGTCCTTGGGAATAAGGTATTCGTTAATCCTTATCGGTCGATTTGCAGGTGGAACTGAAGGGCGTTGCGACGACGTGGTTCGTCGACTGCGCGAGGAGGAACGACCTGCCCACGATCATTCAGGTGAGTGAGGAGCTCTTGTTAGGGAAAGGGTGCGTGCTAGAACCGACGGGTTGAAAAGGGCGTGCGGGTATCGTTGATTATTGTTTGTTATTAACGTGAGTGGTTGACGCTTATTGTTCAAAGAGTACACATGGTTTCGGGGTGGTTTTTTTTTTAAATTTCTGCCGGATCGAAACTTCATTGCATTGCAGCATCATTGATGGAATTATGCTGAGACTGAATCGAGATTATTGCTGGCGAGGGGGATAGATTTGTTGAATCTTTTTAATTTGGAAATAGTTGCGAGAGCTGTGTAATTAATTAATAAGCAATTAGTAATTAATTAAATTAATTCCAGATGCTAGCAGTGATGCTGATGAACCCGGCGACGGCGCGCATCTCGATTCAGTACGTGAAGCAGGAGGCCAAGTGAGTGTTTATTTATAGATTTCGTGAAACTGATTTCCACCGGTTATGAATATCTGAGACCAAATAGTGTGGGAAATAGCTATTAGCGCACCTTGTGACAGACATGTGCAGAGAAGGGGAAAAAAAGTTAAAAGCGATTTTGGAGAGTATTCGATTAGTAGGGGTTAAGACGAGTAAAAAATTAAATAAAAAAGATTTTTTGCAATCTTGACAATATTTCGCTCAAAAAGGATTTGTGCTGCACGATTACTAGATGAGTGTCTAATGGTCCTGATGATTGTTGGTCCGATCTCAATTGTCAATCAAAACAACCTTCATTGCACAGTGACTTACTTGGTTTCGGGTTTCACAAAAATCTTATTAGTATTGTATGAATCTGGAATTTGATTTCTCCCTGAATCATTTCAAACAGTCAATTATTCTAACTTGTTTTCACGATCAACACGCTCGGTTTCGTGTTACAACAATGATAGATTAGTATCTATTGAAGCTGTTGTGCAATTCTTGATCGACGTGCAAAGAATTGATAAAGTTTCGGACAGGGCAAGTCAGATTCCGGTTGCACAAATATCTCAAAACCCAACTTGGCTCATTGTCTCAATGTGTTGCATTTCTCGTATGTTCACCAAAATTTCATATTCCAGGATGACATTCAGAATTCAGAATTGTGTTTCACTGCTATTATTCATTGCAGAGTCACGCACTCCGAATGCGCCGCAGTGCCCGCCGACGTGCAGTCGATCATGCTGCTGGCAGCCGACAAGCGGCAGCGACTGCACCATCTGATGAACGAGGCCGAGCAGGAGGAGGGGTACGGTAGGGGCACGAGGGAATGGGATTGGGGATTGACTTATTTGTCGTAAAAGAGGTCTAGGAAGAGGGGTACAGTGGGTGATCTGTTTTGATTACTAAATTAGTCCCATATGTGAAAGTATACAGCAGGGCGAGATCGAGGACTGATATTCTTGGCTATGAAGGGGTTACGGTAGCTTTCGGTGCATCGATAACTGATTTTCTTGCAGTGACTGGATGTGCGACCTGCGGTCGAAGCTGCTGGCGTCGTCGTCGAAGGAGACGACGAAGACGGACCTCTTCCCGGCCGCCCCGACGCAGAATGACGTCCCGAATTTCGACGAGGAGGAAACGGTGGGTGCTAGTGATGCCAATTCGGCACGCGTCTCTCTCGGTTCAAACGATCTCTCGCCAGTCAGAGAGACGAGAGAGCACGCGAAATGATGAGAGACGAATGCCGATTTGTCAACGCTAGTGGGTGCCAGAAGCGGGGGGGGGGGGGGGGGCAGCGCCCAACTTTTACGAGGAGGGAACTGTGAGGATTATATTTGTGTTTGAAACACGCTAAGTCAGTATGATTGCGAGCGTTGAATGTGCGACTGGGATCATGGATTGTTGAAACGCGCATGTAGAGGTTACAATTAGGGTCCCCATGCTGAATGACGTCTCCATTTTTGAAGACGAGGAGGCGGTGAGACTGGAGGCACGAGAATTATATGAGCAATTATACTAGAGGGCTTCATTGAATTTAGAATGGCGTGAGACGGTGATTGTACTTGGTAAGAACATTCTCATCTTATTCTTCTTCAATAAATTGTGTATTGTGATGGCGCAATTGAGATCATCGAATGGTGAAACGCGGATGTTGAGACAATGGGAAGTAAGAGGTAGTTTGAAATACATGGGCAGTATGTTTATGTTCAAGTCAGAAACGACCTAGCAATATTACTAAATGCGAATGTGCGACGGAGATCATAGTCTGGTGAAGCACGCATTTGTCATTCAAGTTTCAAGCTTTTAAGTTGGCGAAGGGCCATGTAATAATTGGCGTCCACGCAATAAAGGATGGGCATATCGCGCTAGCACAACAAAACAGCCACATGTGTAGTAGTGCTAGAATACCTGATCAGATATGCAGGAGAAGGTGACGAATTGTTGTACTACGGTAATGGTAGTTTTTAGAAGTGGGTTAGGAGAATGACTGCAATTTCTGAAAGGCAGGCTAAGATCGTGACTAGATGAAACGGAGGTGTGTCATTTTAGAACTCACATTTTAGAACTGGTCATTTTTAGAACTCACGATGAGAATACAATCGCGAGTCCTAGGTGAGTTCGTTCTCTAGTTTTCTCTCAGACTTTTTCTATTAGTCGTTCAAGTATAATAATGAAAGAAAAAGGGGTTGTACCGATCTTGAACCCAAGTTTTCGAACTATGATTGAGTTCTAAAATGATCAGTTCTAAAATGATACACCCTCGATGAAACACAGGGTTGCTTGGATATTTTTTCGCTCGGGAATTTTCAATAATCGCGTTTCTCGAATAGTGTCTATTACAATTGCGATGTGGAACGTAGATCTCATCTGGAATTTCTTCTTCTCGAGCTTGCGAATAAATTTTAAATTCCCACTTCAGGACTCGCTGGACACGCTCTCCCTGTCGATGGAGGGCCACGACCCGGTGGTGGTGGAGACGCTGCAGTGGATCATCGACTGTGTGGTCGACGATGGTTCATTGCAGGGTTGACCCCGCCGAGTCATGGCCCTCACTAGGGACTGCGCTTATATCCTGTAGATTATATAGGATTATGAGTGTCTTCTCGTTCAAAAAGTATCAAAAAGGGGCATATTTGTCGGGAATTATAGTGCGGAATAACGAGTTAATTGATTCCAGGACTCCCTGGACACGCTCTCGCTGTCGATGGAGGGCCACGACCCGGTGGTGGTGGAGACGCTGCAGTGGATCATCGACTGTGTGGTCGACGAGGAGGAGAGCGAGCTGGACACGCAGCGGAAGTTCAACGAGGCCATGGGCAAGAGGAATACGGTGAGTGCGCGGTAGTTTTGGGTACGGTATGTGGTGGGAGGAGGACGGATACGGTAGGAAGTTCAACGAGGCCATGGGCAAGAGGAATACGGTGAGTGTGTAGGGGGAGGGGGTTAAGAGTACGGTGAGTGGTTAGGTAACAATGGATATTGATCGATTACCAAGCTGATGGTACACTTCATCCATTGGAATTGATTGTGACAGAGTGATTTAGTGTACACGTTGAAACGAGAACACTAGTGGAGATCATGTCTGAAATTTGGGTTGTGGGTTGAAGATTGTAGGTGGCGACGATTAGAAAAGAGGATTGCGGTGTGAATTAGTGAGATGGTTGAAACTGGGACAAACCGTGTGCATTGGGATTGAAGATTTTTTTATTTGAGATGCTTTTCTTCGTAATACTAGAATTGAATGTTAGACGCGCTAAGAGAACCTGCTGAAACGGGAATATCAATTTTATTGAACGAGGGAAAATACTTTATAATTTCTATACTAGCAATGTGCTGAGCATTAGAGTAGGCTGCGATGGTATGATGATATGAAACTGCTGAAACTAGAACAACGTAAGTGCTCTCGAATTTGTGAGGAGCTGTGGGCATTTGTTAGTTTGTGAGGTCGGCAGCAAGCTCATTAGGGTGAAGGGTGATGGCGAGGTGAAGTGTGGCTGGTGAAACGGGAGAGGCGCAGCTGGTGGTGGAAGCGAAATTGAATGTTGTCGAAGCCAACGAAGGACCATTAGAATAGGGAATGACGACCTGGGTAAGAGGAAGAGCAGAAACCTGAACGATGCATGCGTTTGTACGTCGTGAGATTGAGCGTCTATTAGAACGGGTGGCTAGGGATTCACTAAGTATTTTTATTGAAACGACAATTATCCATGCACTTGTAGACGAACATCCTGCCGGATGTGGTGCCCGACTCGACGAGATCCGATACTTCGGTTAGTAATTTATTTATTTATTTAACTAATTAAAATTATTCTTTTGTCTTCGTTGTAGTACAAAATGTCACGATTTTATCTCAATTTGCTATTTTTTTAATTTTCAATATTTTTCACTCAGATCGCCACGGCGAACGGCATGACGGAGGAAGAGGTGGCGCGGGCGGCGCGTGAGGCGTCCGCCTCAGCCGCGGCCGCTGCCGCGCTCGTCGCGTCGCCGGCGGTCACGCACGATGGCGTCAGCCGCATCAGACGCGGCCACAAGCGGCAGGACTCGCTCGCCGAGACGATCTTCTCGATGGCGAGTGGCGATCTCAGGTGAGGATGGGCATCGGATGCGATTACATTATTAGAAAGAGGAGGATCATGGTGACCTTAACCTCACTTCGAAACTCGCTATCCGCATGTAGAAAACAGCTTAGCCTTCGATTAACGCGAGAGTATTTTTTTCATTTATTATTTTATTATGAATAGAGCTTGGCTAATCCAATACTAGAGAGGGAGGTCGGCGAACGTAATCTCGCTGTGCAGCTCATAATCTGCAGGTTGTTCGACTGGATTAGAATTACATTGTTGTAGATTAAGACTATGAACAGCCATTAGATAACGAGAGAGGATGCGGTGCATAATCAAACTGTGAAACTCGAAAATTCTAGGTTGCACTGAATTTGACTTTTGTTGTTTATCAACTAAGAGGGAAAAAGATTGGAAGGATGAGAGAATAGAGTACAATAAATAACTGTGAAACTCGCCAATTCCAGGTTGTTCGACATGTCGGACGTGCTCAAGCCGGCCAGCCAGAAGATTGATGTGAGTTGTTTTTTTTTATCCAAGCTGGGTCCATTAGTCTGAATCGTGTACTTGTGAACTTGAACTAGCGGTGAAACATTGCCGCACCTGGTAGAATGAAGATCGTTTTCTTGATTATCGTTATCTATTTTATTACTCTAGCTGGGCGCTTGTGGTCTAGTTATTTCTCTCGGAACCTGCTGCTGTTGCGGCTTTTTGATATTATAGGACGATTGCGGACATTACAAACGGACATGGTAATCAATCGATAATTGTCAGCTCGGGACGGTGACCTCCTGCTCGTCGGCCGAGTCGGGCGTGAACGGGCACGTGAGGACGAACAGCGGAGAGGGAGGAGCGACGATGAGGGTGAGTGAATGGGGAGCTAGTCAACCTTCTTGCTGGCTACCCTATGATTGGACCCTATGATTCCAATGTAGACTATTATTCCAATTTCGCAGTTTAGCTTGCATTCTGAGCGACCATGAGGATGAGTTGTAAGGAATCATTTAATAATAGTAATTACACGAGTTTTTCAACAATCGGTCTTGTATCAGTTAAATGGTGTGTGCAGAAAGGAAGACTCAAGCTTGAGGCACACAATTCGCGGTTGCGATTTGGCATTTGTGTGGGGTAACGTTTTCTCCAAGGAAACAATGGTGATAACCGTAATTCTCAGTTATCGTTCGATTGATAATTTTTCCATTCAGAACCTGTACCACGACCTGCACGCGCACATGCTGCTGTACTCGGAGAGCGGCCGCGTGGTCGATCTGGGCAGAGCGGAGACCGCGTTCAGGTGAGAGTAATGGGTATTTTCGAAAATGGGAACCCGAAAGGAGAAATCATGCGATTCGTTTGTGCGTAGAGAAGTCATTCCTAGCCATAAATTGTGGATCTTTACAAAGTCCGTGTGGGCAGGGCGGAGACCGCGCGCACTTTTACAAACATGCTCAATTTATCTTTCAAGTTGGCCCTATAACTCCCGATAATATTTCGAGTCGATAGCAGCCTGTCTTCTGCATTTTCGAAACACCAATTAGTGTTCTTTTCCAGAATCCTCCTCGCCCTGCTCCGTTCTAGGATATATCACTTAATGTTTCACGTTGACTATCTATCTCCAAAAGTTCCCTAGATTCGATATTTCTCTACTCTCGCCATTTACCAACCCCAATGCCTTCTAGCATCCTCATTGATTTGGCGGAAACGTGACAACCTGATCTTTCACTGCGAAGCAATCCTCTCCATTCCAGAATCCTGCTCGCCTTGCTCCGCCCCCGTGGCGCGCCCGTGCCCTCCTCCATCCTGCTCAACTGCCTCGTGTCGTCGATGGCGGCGACGGCGCCCATGCCCACGCCCTTCCTGGCGTTCGCGGCGGGAAATGGGGACGGTACGGTATTGATTTTTTTTGTTCCTGTGCGATTACGGGGGAGGGTACGGTATGCAAAGGAGGCATAGTAGATATGTCAAGAAAGATGCGCGCAAAGCAGGAACTTGTTTGTTTCACTTGTACTTGATCCGCAGTGGTGACGTGCTTCCGCAATGATCCGAATAACGTCTTGAAGTAATGGTTGACTGAAGTGGTTGATCCGAACTTCAAAGTTGGTGTTGCACCAGTATTACGTGAGCCATAGAATCATTCAGGTGCTATTATTCGAAGATTGGCTCTGTCAGATAAATAATTAATATAAAAAAGAATTAATCGCAGGCACTGCTCCCGAGTCGATCACGCTGCCGGATCTGATGTCGCGACACGTGAGGGCGATTCTGGGGAGGACGTTCTGGGGCAATGATGTGAGAAATGTTTGGGAAGTAATAATACCTGCCCAAGTCAAATTATAGGATGAGAAATTCATTTAAAGTAGCTGCTTTATGAAACGCAAATTGACATTGAGCGAAGTTCAAGTAGCAATAATTTACAGGACGGCTCGGACCCGGCTGCAGCCGGCGGCGCGTCGAAGGCCGTGCAGCAAGTGGTCGACGAGTCGAGGACGAGGAATCTGACGCAGCTCGAGCTCATCATGACGGTGATTATTAATTTTAATAATAAATTAATAATATTTGTTAGGGTTGGTTGGTGAATGTAACGATAAAATCGGTTTATTAGTGAATCCTAATGAGATAAGGGGAGTGCGAAACTAGTAGTTGACTAGTCGAGAACGAGGAATCTCACGCAGCTCGAGCTGATCATGACGGTGATTATTAATTATTAATGATAATAATAATGTAATAATAAGTGCTGTGGTAGTAGAGATGAATGCTGTATGATCGGATTAGTAGTGAGTCATAGTGGGATATGAAGAGTGCGAAACTAGTAGTTGACGAGTCGAGGACGAGGTATCTGACGCAGCTGGAGCTGATCATGACGGTACGTCGCTGTCCGCCAGATAGTTTGGTGCTGCTCTCTTACTATGAGACATGGCCGTGTTGAGCAGAGACAATCGAGTGGTGATTTGTTATAAAAAAATTAACAATTAAACTAGCACAGCGATTTTGAGAATTGAAGTGTCGTTGTTGTGCTCTGCTTGCAATGTAGTTTTAGCACTGAATGCAAGAACAATTCTGCGTTTTTTGGTGAGGAAAGAAAAGGAGCGCAGAGGAACACATCGAGATAAGGAAAACATTTCTGTTCCTCTGCGCTCCTTTTCTTTCCTCACCAGGCTTCTTTGTGCTCCGCTTTCTATACAAGCGTTGATGAATGTTACAGCGTCAATTCGTAGTAGGAGCTTAAGTGCCTGAAATAAACTCAGATATTATTTTATATTCAGATCTCGCTTCAGTTCCTCCGCTCCCTTTCTTTCCTCATTAGGCAACTTAGTGCCCCGCATTCTATGCAAAGGATTGATCAATGTTATAGAGGCGATCCGTACTTGGCATATAAGCTACTGAAATAGACCTTTCGCTCCAGATCTCGCTCCACTTCCTTCGCTCCTTCTTCGTGAACTCGCCGATCGCGCCCGTGTCGAAGAACGACCTGATCATGAGCTGGAAGTGCAAGGTGAGGATTTTAATCGCCGTTGAAACCACATTGTCCCAGTTGATTGGGGTTATTTTATTATGAAAACAGTATGGAAATGAGAAAAACGACCTGATCATGAGTTGTAAGTCCAAGGTGAGACTAGAACAGGGATATTACTCCTTCAAGTTATTCAGCAAAGCTGTCTGTCTGAAGCCACATAATTCGGGTGATAGGAGAAAGGAGTAATCGGGTGATAGGAGAAGGGAGTAATAGGAGACAGGAGTAATAAGAGACAGGTGATAGGTGATAGGAGAGAGGAGACGCGAGATAGGAGATGGTTGGATATGATACTGACGGAGCAAAAGTCTGAAGCGTGGGTGGATCAATTATTCATAATGGCCCTTGGCCCATGGCTGGCCCACTTGTTTCATATTTCGGAGGGGGGATGCTGAAGCATCTGCCAGCAAGAGCAGTTATTAATTTTTATCGGCTGCAAAAGCTTGTGAGATTATGGCGATAAACCAAGCAATGTTGATGGTAGGCTGGTGAAACGTGAGCCGTGCAGGAAGGGCCGTAGATAAATTTTTGCGAAGCGATACCTGTCGTCTCATCATAGGGTATCTTCATACGAAGCTTACCATATTTGCGTGAAACAGCAGAGACACATGTGTAAATTCCCGATCGTTTCTACAAAATTCAGCTATTTTATTTATTTTGCAAAAAATCGTCTCTTCATTGTGTGCGAGATAGCATGCAGAATGTAGAGAGTCATTTCTTGTCGAGCTATTTTACTGACATACAATTGTTTAGATCGCGATCCTCGACCTGCTGGCCGAGATCATGCGCGAGCTATCGACGATGATGATGGCACAGCAGAGCAAGGCCTTCGTCACCTTCATCCAGACGATGATGAGCAGGTATGGAGAGGGCGCGTGCTAAGCGCGCCGGGTTAGAGAGAGGGGAGAGGGGGGGCCTAAAGAAGGTGATGATATTCTACTAGGCTGATACGCGCTTCTACAATTCATATTCAATTGTGTTCTTTATAAATGGTCAGTGAGTAGGTCGCTTTGATGAAACAATTATGTTTTGAATAGTTCCACCCTTAATAATATTCATATTCAGGGCGAAGATGCAGAAGTGCCTGCTGCTCCTGCTCGTCTCGTCAGTGCACGACCCGCGGAAGACGGAGAGGAGCGAGGAGTGAGGGGATTTATTGATTGATTATTGATTTATTAATCGATATTATGGCACTTCAATAGTGTAGGGTACGGAAATAGTGTGATTCTGCGCGAAGGAAGACTGAGGAGCGAGGAGTGAGTGGATTATTGATTGATTATTGATTGATTGATTTGAACGTCTCAATTTGCAAAGGGCACATGATAAGAATTGAGACTGACTTGAGAGAGGCGAGAAATGAGTGAACGCGGTTTCGTAGGATACGTAACTCTAGTATGAATTAGCAATAGTTCCAATGAGTTCCTGATTTGATGTTGCACTGAAAATACATAGTATTGAACGCAATGGCTTTTCAATGGTCGTAGGGATATCGTATCAACAAAAATAATGCAACGCATTCAGGATGCACCTGTCGATGCTGATCGCGGAGTACAACGAGGGCATCCGGATGACGCCCAAGGGTGAGTTGAAGAGAAAATGAATGGAATATTTCTGTTTCACTATTAGATCATACTCGGGGACTATAGTGCAGTATTAGAGGGGGTAACAATCGGCAATGGAATCATTTGATTTGCGCTTCGTGATTAACTTTTATTGGGAATGCAGCACGTAGTAGCAATAATGGCTTGAATCTGTTTGAAAGCGTATTCGGGGTAACAAGGGCATCAGCATGACGTACACGGGTGAGGAATTGTCAATTCATTCGGAAAGGTAATATTTAAGTTTCTCAGTTTACCTAAATTCTGAACATGATATACGTACGTAGTCATCATGCGGTCTCTTGTTTAAAAATGAACTACCTTTCTTCAATTGGTGATTTGCTTCTAGTATGATGTGTTTACTATCCTGTTATTAATTACAGGTCTTCGTCGGGACGGTCGTCTGGCGGGGCTGGTGGGCGCCTATAATAGGAGTCTGCTGGCGCTGACCGCGGCCACGATCCGTCTGGAGTTCGAGATCAAGCACGGCTTCAACAGCTACAGCGATCAGGTAATGAATTGGCGAAGCACGTTTCAACTAGGGGGGAGAGTGTGTGGGCTTTGCGCACTTTGTGCTGTAGTAGCATTGTTATCGGCTCGCCAGGTTGAATTATCGAACTCCGAACTCTTCTGCTCTTGATATTGCAGATGAACGTCGTTCATTCTAGATTGAATTTGAAATATTTATTCCTATGCTGATTCAGCTCTTCGCGTTGGAAAAATGTTATATTGGTTTTAATCTTCGATGCAGTGTGCATATTGTTTCGCTGTATTTACCAATCATTAGTCAATTCCATGCAACACGAGTGAACCTTGAGCTTTCGGATTATTCTGCTTTTGTGAATAACTTGTTCATTTCAGCTGCCGCGTTCGCGCTTCTCCATATTTTTTTTGTTTTGAACTATGCAGTGATAATGATAAAATAATAAGTGTAGAGGTCAATAATAATGATAATTAATTAATTAATTAATTAATTCCAGCTGCCGCGTTCGCGCTTCTCTTCGCCCTCTTCCCTGCTCGGGAATCCCGCGCTCATCCTCACCGGAGGATCAGCGAATACGACGGGCAGAGGAGGATTGAGAGAGCTGCCGAGCAGTCTGGTGGAGGTGAGAAATGGGGGAGGGGTGTGGTAGGATTTACCATGGGCTAGGACCCCCAAGGGATTTCCTGCCCCACGCTCCTGTAATGTGCACGTGTTTCAACCAGCAACATTATCAATATAATAGCCGTTCGTAAAAATATCTAAATGTGCATCTTTTATCATTTTGATGGTAGATTGCAAAATGTAGTGACCTAGAATATTCTGGTCTCAAGCTTTCGTGATAGTCCCTAGTGGTTCTTGGGAAACCGATCGATCCCCTTTTTAACTCCACACAATTAAAAACAATAATTATTAATTATAATTAATCAGATAACTAAATAATAATTTCCAGCTGCGCGTGTTCCTGCTGACGGTGCTGAACGCGCTGAAGAAGTGCCCCGAGAGGCACGAGGGATGGCTGCAACTCGTCGTTCACATATTGCCTTGGTGAGAAACTTGAAATTGCCTGGGATTGGGCATATAGCTGTTAGACAAAGTAGCGTGAAAAGTGCCCCGAGAGGCACGAGGGATGGCTGCAACTCGTCGTTCACATATTGCCTTGGTGAGAAACTTGAAATAACCGTGAGAAAAGGGGTAGATGAATTAGCGTGAAAAGTGCCCCGAGAGAAACGAGGGATAGCTGCTATTGGTGGTGCATATTCTGCCCTGGTGAGTAAATTCCTAGCGAAATGTAGCCCGAAGGTTTCCAGTAACATGGTTGCCTCAAGTACGATGTAGTGTTTGATTAACTGATTGATGGACAACGCGTCTTAAAAAATCGAACCAATTCCATTGTTGTAAGTTAGCCGTACAGGGGGGTCTCGTAAAAGCGATAGAAAATATTTTGATCTTTCAAGGAGGGTTCCGTTCGGTATTATGGGCAATGCATTGTAGCCTTAAACTTTCAAAAGTTCACATGGTTCATACGAATCGCAATCCTTGCAGGCTGGACCGCGCCCTTCCCAAGCTGTGTATGCGCATGAGCGAGCAGCTGTGCAAGAACATCGAGACGGCAATTGGCGTGGCCTACGGGAAGACCAGTGCATATGCGAGGAAGAGACAGGAGGAGAGGTACGGTAGATGGGGTACTGTAGTTCGATGAGGGGTACGGTAGGACAAAGAGATTACGATATCGTCCAACTCTCAGGCAATCAATTGACAAGGGCTCGCTTTTCCTATAGACTTACTGTATGCTACTATCAATGGATAATGTAGCTAAATTCTGTATTTGGTATTGATTCAGGGAATAATATAATACGGTAGTAAAATGCAGATCGGTTACGGTGTCTCTCTATCAGGCAATCGATCGACGAGGGCACGCCCTCTCCCGACAGCGAGATCGCCTGCGGCACGATGCTGGGCACCGAGTTCCCGGCCAATTTCATCGTCATGGTGGGTATTTTTTGTTGTTTTTTTGGTACAGAGTTGCATCAAAAACATTAGAATAACGTCGTAGCAACGAAGTAAGATTCGAGAGTGAAGCTCTGATTTGGGGGTAGAGATGAGCGACTGCGAAATTTAATGGTTTTTATTTGAACTGCTCTCATGATCACAATAGCTTAAAAAATATGGAGTAAAACTGGGCAGTGAAGCCTCCTTCCTTGCAGACGATGGAGGCGCTGACGACGGTGCTGCACTTCTGCCTCATCGACACGTCGCAGCAGCAGCAGCACGCTGCGTCGGCTGCGGACGCAGCGCCGACCGCTGCAGCAGGCGGCACGCCCGGTGCAGCTGCAGCTGCAGCTGCGGCCGGCACGCCGGCTACAGTCAACAGCAGCCCGAACAGCCACACGGTGAGGGAAAGGGGAGGGAGGAGGGGGGAGGGGAGGGGTAGTTATTTGTTTCTAGAGACGTGAACTGCGGGTGAATTGATAATGAGTCGAGCAGTGAAGTTTAAGAGGGGAGTGAAACGAGGATGTGGATGTTTCGATATTATTGGTGTTTTTTTCACATGCCACACTCGTCAAATTGAGGATGCATAGCACATGGACGGTTATGCTTTGGGTGAAGCGGTGATGTGGCTGTTTTGATTTTTTTGTGTACTGCCCCACTTACGATTAACGGTGCTTCTATCACTGAACATTATAGTGTATGTGAAGCGGTGATTGGGCTGTTCAGGAGGAGTAAACGCCTAATACTTTAAAAATTTTAATTTTATTTCAGTGGGCAGTCGGCTCGGCGCTGGCGGCGGTGCCCGGGTTCAACCATCTGGTCAAGGTGAGTAGTGGGAAGCATGAATTGGGAATAGTGTGACTGGGCATGGTGAGAGGTGTACTTCACCAATTGGAATTAGAGTAAATTGTGAAGATAGGGGCTGGTTTGGGGAGGATTTGATTAATAAATTTGGATGCAACCTGGGACGTTCGTGCCACATGTTTGTTACAAAAAGTGTAAAATCACAGATGCAATAATCATTCCAAGTCACCTATGCTCAGCCTCACATTCAGCGTTTCTGATCTTTAATCTGTGTTCTCCTCCAGGGTCTGTCCAGTCTCTCGTTCGGCGAGTCGACGTCGGCCGTGCCGCTCAAGCTGGAGCAGCGCAGCATGGGATCCGCCTGGAAACAGGTAATTGTTGAAGTTTGGAAACCTTAAAGCGCCGGGGAGATACGCTATAGCGAAGCAGAGGGGCGAGGATACGGGTGCTCTTTCTCCATCAATTCAATATCCTAGGAGCTTCGCAAAACTGCTCGAATATGGAGAAACTGCGTTTCACGGGATGCTTATTCATTTTGGTCGTCATTGGTCGTCATTTGTCGATCGTTTTTTTTAAAATAAATTATATTTCCAGGCCCGCTCCGAGCTGCTCCTCGGCCTGCCGCACTTCCTCGCTACGATCTGCGACGTGTGGAGCGTCGTGAGGGAGGCGGCGCAGCCGGTGAAGCCCGTGGGCACGCCCCAGGTACGGTAATCAGGGCTCAGGGTACGGTATTGATTTGTCATGAGGGTTACGATAGGCACGAGTGTTCAGTTAGCGATCGTGCAGCTAATTCGCTTACTCGAGGTAGGATAGGGCAGGGAAGGAGTACTGTTGGTCAAGGTCCAATATGTTCTAATGCAGAGGGCGTACCAGCTATAGTGACGATTCACGCGCATCTTATTTCATCGATTTTTCCGAGCAATCTAGTCATCCGTTCAGTCCTAGTATCCATATCACTCCAATTGTTCTTTGTTCAGCAGCCAGTGAGAGTTGTGATTCGTTTTTAGATGATATATAGTCATTAATGATGTGTTCAATTCCATGCTGCCTGATTGTCATAGAGAAAACTATTCCTTTTTGCAATGAGACCTGTGAGAGTGTTTGAGACCATGAGGATGTTTTGTCGATGAATTCGCGTTACTTTTAATATCGTCCTGAAATCTGGGTTCCCTATTTCCAATATCTTTGCCAAAAACCAGTAATAGTCGTGATTCACGGGTGTATGAAAAGTAGGCATTCTCACAGTGTGCAATGAGTGGTCGCGATTGTGATCGTATCAAATCGAATATTTTCCTCCCCTCGCCTAAACCTAGGATTGTGGATAAAGTGCTGATTAGAACGAATTGAAGTCTGTTTTCAATATGTTTCTCGTGCTCCGTTCAATATCAATTTCTTGCAGCAACCGGCTAATATCTTGAGGCTGCATTATGACATGACGTCGATTGTCAATACCTTGTTCTAGCATCGGAAGAGTCATAATTTCTTTCATTGCAGCAACTGGGCCGTCTCGTGCTCGACCTGCTCTCTCCGCTCGCCCAGTTCCACCAGCAGCACCTCCTTTCGTCCCTCGCCCTGGTCTGGCTGACGAGAGGAGATGCAAGGGAGAAGGACATGGATAGGGTGAGTCTAGTCGTGGGGTCGAAGCGGAAAGGCCGTAGATAGGACGCGCCCCGCGTTAAAACATCTAAGACTGTGTTTTCTCGAATTTTGAATGGTCCAGTCAACAGTTGGTGTTTGTGTGTTGAATGGTCCAGTCAACAGTTGGTAGTTGGTGTCTCAGCGCATCACCAAGAGACGAGCCGAATGAGGCTTGCTAATTTCGTGCATGATTTACCTGAAAATAAAAATCATTCAATCCCTTCTAACAACACACGTGATGGGAGACTAATGGTTCTGGAAGACTCTTTTGTTCTGTGCTGCAGTAGATGGTGAAAAGATGAGCGCAGTGATTGTTTTCGATGAACGGATCCCCGACTTAAACCAATTTTGTGTTCAAGATGAGAACAGATTAGAGTTATTAATTATTGCTCATGTTCTTTCCTGAAACTTGAGGTTTTGTGCTGCAATAGAAGCTCAAGGGATTGGGGCGCCGTGTGGAGGATAATAAATCTTCTGAATCTGAATATTGATCGATCTAATAATATTTCCAGCCCTCCTTCAAGTACACGAGCGCGCAGCTGGACATGACGAGCCTGCTGCTGGACTCGAAGGTACGGTAGATATATTTAGCCTGAATCAAGAACTGATTTGTTTGTTGCTTTCTTGTCCATTACTGTGTTGCTGGATTCAAAGCTACGGCGAGGGGATATGTATTATCGATAACTGATTGATCTGTATCCAATAGAACAGTGGGGAGGATAGGGTAGGTGGTACAGAAGACGGTAAAATCAGATCGGGAATTGTTTTTGCTTGGGGGAGCTACGGGAGATTTATCTCGCAAGTTCACTGTTTCATGATCTGAATTACATTAGAATTTGGGCTTGCTTTCAATCACTCTAGAATTGACTTGTGCCAAAAATTGTCAGAATGATTCATGAAGTGAAATCTTAGGTCGATAAAATGGATTACCGTAACCCGTTTCATCTGCAGGTGATTCCGTTCGAGACGCTCATCACGGCGATCTCCGATTCGCTGCGGGAGGCAGGATCGAAGAGCGGCGGAGGAGGCAAACCGAGTACGAGCAGCTTAGATAAGGTACTGTAGTGGTACGGTAGGGAATACCGCGACGCGACCTAGTAATGGGTTAGAGAGGAGAGAAGAAGTGGTTTGAATGGAAAAATAGTGATAGAGGTTCCATTCTGTTGATTTGTGGTGGGATTGTTGGAGTTTCATCATAACTATTTTACAATAGAGGAAGAGGGCGATCAATCTCACGACGAACTGTAGGAAGGTAAAAAATCTACGAATTTTTCATAAAATTGTAGTTTCATGTGGTCGATAAGCGTGGCCTTTTAATTGTAGCGTTGAAACCGAGGGATGAGCAAATAATATATTCTTTCTGTTGGCGCATTCCTACTGATTCTCTGTTTCAGATTTTAATCATTAAACAGTGTTTCATTGCAGCCGGCGCTCTTCCCGACGGACACGCCGCTGCTGGAGCTGCTGCACGGCTGCGTGCAGACGCAGAGCGCGGAACAGGTGAGGAATAACATGCGACCATTTGCAATTGACCGCCGTCCAGCTGCAAATAGATCAGGAATTTTCGTGTTTCACTTATTTTATTTAGCTTGATCAAAATCAAGGCTACAATTATTGCCGTTTCGATTGATTCATAATTAAATCATTCCCGCTGATAGCATGGGGTATCGCGTTTCACTAGTGCTACTTCTCTTGACCAGTTTTAAGGCTACAGTTATTGCTGGAACCTCAATATTCTGATCATTTCCAGCTGATAGCTGCGTGGCCTTTTACATGCGCTTTTGTGTTTACCTAGTGCTACGTCCCTGAGTGCATTTCAATTCTGTAATAACCATTGAATTCTCAGAATCATTATAATTTTCTGTTGATCGCAGTGTGAGGATTCGCGTTTCACTTGTGTTACTTCTCTTGAGCCGTTTCAAGGCTGCAATTGATCATTCATTGACCCGAAATTAATCATTTTCCAGCTGATCGCCGCGTGGCCGTACCTGCACGCGCTCATGATGGAGGCGCCGCTCGCCGCGCTGCCCAGCCGATCGATATTCTTGCTGTTCAGGTACGGTAGGGTGAGGGGTATGGTAGATTTGGGTTACGGTAGGTTAGGGGTACCGTAGTGTTACCGTGGACGCTCCTATGCCTGCCCAGCCGATCGATATTCCTGCTGTTCAGGTACGGTAGATTATGATAGAGTGGTTTAGGAAGGGATTACGCTAGGGTCGCGCTGTGGGTTGCCGATATTCTTGTTGCTCAGGGTATAGAATGTAGGGATACCGTAGATATCGCAGTTGACAGTTGGTTTGAGTTTCAACGTTCCCTCAAATGGTTTAAGGATGGTTTGGTAACGATTATTCCAACCATTACAGCCAATTGATTCGGGTATCAGAATTTCCCTTTATTTGTTGCCGACGCAGTAGGAGCTGATAATGATTGTGTACTCCGTTTCAAAAACCTATCCTTGTTGGTGGTCGACTCGAGTTTCATGCGGATGATGCATTACTTTGGAGTAGCGCAGTATCGATGACTCTTCATTTTTTCTCGAACGCCCCAAAAATTCAATTTGAGGGGGGGGGGGGTGTATCATTTTAGAACTCACGTTTTAGAACTGGTCATTTTAGAACTCACGATGAGTTCTAAATCGTGGGTTCTAGATGAAATCTGCATCTATCTAGTAATTACTCTATTGGTCGCCTGAGTAAAATCATGAAAGAAATTGAGGTTGTACCGATCAAGAACCCACGATTTAGAACTATAATTGAGTTCTAAAATGACCAGTTCTAAAATGTGAGTTCTAAAATGATACACCCTCTTCAATTTGCAGCATCCTCTGCGCCACATAGTGTCGTTACCGATAGTATTGAAGCATCCTGCTTCACTATCTTTCTCTAATCATTCAAGTGCCTCTTTTGCAGCATCCTGTGCGACTTTGTGCGCGTGTGCACGCCGTGCGTAGCGCCGATCGAGGAGCGGATGAAAGTGGTGATCAAGCAGGTGAGGAACCCCAATTGACGGTTCTAGGATCACGGCTCTCTCTTTAATATCTTGAACGGACCTGAGGGGTGTAGAGTAGTCGTGCGTGGCGCCCATTGAAGAAAGGATGAAGGTGGTGATCAAGCAGGTGAGAAAGCTCTATTTGACGGCTCTGAAGCCGGATGCTAAATGGCGGTCCTAGGGTTACGGCACTGACCTTACAGTTAGTGTACTGAAGTGTGTTGTGTAGTAGTGCGTGGCGCCGATCGAAGAAAGGATGAAGGTGGTGATCAAGCAGGTGAGGAACCCTAATTGACGGCTCTGAAACAGGCTAGGAGCTTAAATGACGGCCCTGAAGAAGCGGCTCTGACCCTAATTATCTATCGAGGGTAAAGGTAGAAGTGGTTAGCAGGTGCGAAGATGGCAGAGTTAGAGTGAAGTCCACGGCTTATAGAACGAGATTGAATGTTAATTGTTGAATTAGGTTCAGACGACAAATTGAAATACTCAGCCCAAAGTTTGTAAACAAGTTCTGAGCAACTGCAAGTTGCCAGGCTGATGACTTTAACGGTTGGAATTGGCGTGCACGGCAAACAAATTTGCCCGAGCATAATGGATAGAATATTATTTGTATTTTTCGAAAAGGCTCCGAATTGGAATTGAGCTAGTTAAGAGTTGCCGATTATGAGGAGCATGTGATGCATCAAACCGCTTGGCTATCAGAATTGTTGGGCAAATCAATTGATTAAGGGAATTAACTTCTAGGTGCAAGAAGTCACTCAGCGCCTGACCGAGACTTGGCGCATTATTTAACATTTTAGAGTCGGGGCCGCGCCTTAACTAGACCGTTTATTGTTGGCGTTCTTGAATAAATGTTTTAGGGGTCGTTTTTTTTTAAAAGTCGTTTTAGGTGCAAGAAGTGACACAGCGGCTGACGGAGGCGTGCAATGGCATCGTAGCCTGGCAGCTGGAGCAGCCGACGTGGCTGAAGCGGACGCTGGTGGTGAAGCACGACAACGTGATGATGGGAGGTGAGTGCGTGCTAGGCGCGCCGGGTTGGAAAGAGGATGAGAATGGTGAGAGGTGAGTAGTTGAGGGAAGAGTGCGTGCTAGGCGCGCCGGGTTAGATTGAGAGCCGACCTGGCTGAAGCGGACGTTGGTGGTGAAGCACGACAACGTGATGATGGGAGGTGAGTGCGTGCTAGGCGCGCCGGGTTGGAAAGAGGATGAGAATGGTGGGAGGTGAGTGGATGAGAAGAGGGTGCGTGCTAGGGGCGCCGGGTTAGAGAGAATGAGAATGGTGGGAGGTGAGTGGATGAGAAGAGGGTGCGTGCTAGGAGCGCCGGGTTAGAAAGAGAATGAGAATGGTGAGAGGTGAGTGGATGAGGGAAGAGTGCGTGCTAGGGGCGCCGGGTTAGAGGAGAGCGCTTTGAGCTTTATTTTTTATTAAACAATTGACT
>LS554627.1:204494-215132 GCA_900490775.1 Pristionchus maxplancki
CCTGTGCTAAAACTAGTGCTTTAAACCGCTTTAATTTTTTAATGAAAAAACGGAAAAACTGAGCTGACGAAATTGAGCCGGAAACCGGAACCGTGAAATAGGTCGGGAAACCGGAACCGTTAAATTGGTGGTTACTGTACGTATCCTGTTTTGACTTGTTTTTTTGGCATTCAAGCACGGTTTTTCGCTTATTGAACATCCTTTATAAAAATGATAAATTACGCCCTTTTTTCTGAATATGTGCCATAGTAGTGAGAATAGAAAACGCAAATAAAAAAGTGGGTATTCGACCTGCAAATATTTTAAAATAAATAAAATCTGACGAAATTTTTGAATTTATCGATTTTCGGCTTTCGATGAAATCTGAGCGAAAAATGTTCGCGAGTAAAAGTGTCTTAGAATTCGACGAGGAAGCTGTCTATGCCACTCCCGAATCGATTTGAATCGTTGTACGAGTTTTGACCAATGACGTCATCACACCATTATTACGTTCCCCCTAAGCGCGGAGAGGCCAGAGAGCTTAGCTAACCCACCAGTCGCATACACTCATCAAGCATTACCTACCATGCCAGTTTGGGCATAGGTTGGATTTTCACGAATGCCAAGACTTGTTCGATCGAGTCAGATAGTGTCTCTTAAACAACTACAATCTAAATGTTATCTTTTGCAGCCTTCTTCAAGATGGACATGCACTCGCTGCGGCAGTGGCTCGTCGTCGTCGACCATCTGATGACGCACGACAAGAGCAGCTTCAGGGACCTGCTCAGTGAGTTTGGATTTGATTGATTGATGAAACCTGAGATTTGCGGGTATAAATGTAAGCGGGGAGGGAACAGTGGGAAGAGGCGGGTAGGAAGACCATCTGATGATGCACGACAAGAGCAGCTTCAGGGACCTGCTCAGTGAGTTGGATTTGATTTATCAGTGAAGCTTGGGACTGCCGGGTCTTATATTTTGGTAACGGAAGCTGCCGTAGGGAGCTCCTCGTCACTGAGTCGCACTTCATAGAGTTGTCCTTAAACGCCGATTGAAGGGGGATGGCAACTCTGATCAGAATTTAGCATTTTGTGTCGTCAATAGAAGATTAATTATTGCAGCTATTACATCCGGGGTATCATAGACCATTGAAACCTAGAATTAGTAGTACGCCTTCTCAGGACCATTGGTAGAACTGTGGGACCGTAGGGGTTTCACGGAGTGCTGCAGCCTGCGATTAGCGGTTACGGATCACTTGCGGATTGCTACCTCCTTTATTTTTTGCCCCGTTCTCCGCAGAAGTATTTGATTAACTGAGCTTATCTGTGTTTTACAGTGCTACGATAGCGTTAGTGAAGCTGATCTGCGGACAGCGTCCATTATTATTATTTTTGACCAGATGAATGTCTTTGCGGATAATTGATAGAACTGAGCGGTCGTCGGGGTTTCATAGATTACTGAAACCTACGATTAGCGGCTGTGGGTCTGCTATGCGGACAGCCTCCTCCACCATACTCTATTTTATGTTTTCTTCCACACCTCCCATTCCCATTAGAGTAAACGAATTAACCGCGGTTTCAAAGACTCTTGAAACTCGCGATTCGGGGTTGCGAATTTGATATTTCGTGCACTTCGTCAATGAAATAAATCTTCCAATTCCTCCCATTCTCAGAGTCGATCTCGTACGCGCCGTCGGCCTCGTTCACGAACATCATGACCAGCAAGGTTGTTTATTATTTAATTTATTATTGTTATTTATTTAATTTGAATCGTTATATTCCATGGAATTACGTTGAAACATGCTTAGCTCTCATTCAATTTTGAAAAAAATAGTGAAAATGGTGACCGGCAAGGTGCTGGTTTCATTGTTTCTATTACCATTGCTAGATTTCTGAACCTCAGTTTCTTCGTGATTTATACGGATTAAAAATTAAAATCTTCTGCAATCAGAATCCTGCCTAGTCATGGCATTGTCATAGCTTGAAGAGTCAACCGATGATCTCTGGCATGACAGTAATGATGTATTCGTTGCAGGAGACGGAGTACGAGGCGCGCGCGCTCTCGCTGAAGCGGCTGGCCTTCGTGCTGCTAGGATCGGAGCTGGACCAGTACCGGCCCCAGCTGCCGGATGTCCAGGGTACGGTAGGGGGCGTATTCAAAAACGAATGGGGATTAGAGGCAACACATTCTCTATGAGTTGCTGGGGTTCAATTTCTTACCGATTTTTTAGCCCCAGCTATCCATATAGAAACATGTATTAATTCAGAACAGCTGGCGCAAGTACAAATTGGTGATTAGATGCAGCGCATTGTCTATGAGTTACTGTGGTTCCGTTGTTCATCAATTTGGCTTCCATGGCTATGAGAATAAAAATAGTATTAAACAAAAACTAATGGTACAACTTGGTGACAAGATGCAACGCATTATCTAGGAGTCACTAGGTTGCAGTAGCTGGCTAATGGCTCTCGCCTCTATATCTGAAAATAATAAACAAGACAACTGTTCAGAACGACTGGCGGAGAACCTGCGGCTGTGCCAGGCGGTGCCCTCGATCCGCGCCGCCGTCTTCCTCTGCTACAGAGTGTTGCTGCTCAGGTACGAAGATAAGGAAGAGGGGGAGGGGGGCTAGGATAAAGCTGACATACGGGAGATTTTTTTCGATTAATAGGCTAGGATGAGAGTGGTCGCTGTATTAAGAATTATAAAAATGGTGTTTATTTTGTTGATCATGTGGAGCAGGAAATTGACTGGGTTAGGCGATTAGGATCCTACACCAGTGTTCTATTGAATAATTGGTCAATTTTATTTTCGATTAAAGATCAAGGCGGTACTTGAGAGATAGGCTTCCGCAGTTCTTTTCGAACACGTGTGGCGTGAACAGGGCTCGAATGAGGTGTCATAAATGACACAAGCATACCACTTTTGAAGGTTGAGAAGAGAAAATGTTAAAAAGCAAACCACTTTTGAAGGGAGTGGAGAGGGTTTTTTTCGAAAAGCATACCACTTTTAGCGAGTAGTGACTTAAAAAATGGAAAACCAGACCAATTTTCTATGCTTTTATGACATAAGCATTCGACCTCTGGGCGTGAACGTGCCAGGATTTGTTAACTTCTTTTTTTTAAAGCAAATAATTGCAGATTGAACGCGTCCTCGCTCGTGAGCATGTGGCCGGCGATGGTGACGGAGCTGGTGAGTTGTTATTGTTATTGTTATTGTTATTGCCAGGTGTTTTGACACTTGTATGTTTATTGTTGGTACCAGGGATGTTGGTGTTGCGTAGGTGGATCATGAGTGCGGCGCTACTTGGATTTATTGGTAGAACGCCACCACATCGTTTAAAGGTATCACTATGCGATTGGATGAGAAGGGATCAATACCAGTCTTTATCGCATTATGAGCACATACCAATTCAGAGCAATACTGTGGCTAGACAACGAAAATAATTAAACTGCAATACTCAACAAGCCGCTGTTTCCTCTACTTTAATCTCTGGTTCGACCATCAGTTCGGTCTCCTTGAGTCCTCTCTTCCTCTCCAGTCTCGCGACAATTCGAGTGCTGGCTCTCTTCATTTCGTTCCGGAGAGCATCGAGCACCGCCTCGTTTCGCGCGTATTCTGAATTATTTTTAATTTTTAGAATTTAAAATCTGATTTATTTTTTTGCCTGATAGAGATGATTCGATCGAATCAATTGATGAAACTGCTTGAAAGCAATGACTTGAAACCCAAATGAGCCCGCTCACCCTTTCCGCCGATTTCGGGCGCCAGTCTGACGATTTCCTCTCGAACTCTTCTTGTCTCTTTGTCCTCGGCAGAAGCAGAGAAGAGACGGAAGATGGAGCCCCTGGAGAAATTTTTTTACCATTTGTACGACTTTATAGTGTTTCTCCTCTCATATCGAGAGAGAGACTGACCATGTATCCATCACTGGATAGAGCTTCTTGAGCAGTGCTTGGGCAGCTCGTTGCTTGCCGTCTTTGAGGCTCTTGCACGTCACTTTGGCCTAGAATTCGTGCTTATTAGCTATCTTAGACTCAATCTCATTGTCAGTGAAGTCCTCACCTCATGCTCGCCAACTTTCAAGACCAGTTCGTAGTTCTGATGGCCAAGTCGAGTGCTCGTCTCTTCTGGTTCAGTCGCGCCCCAGGCAGCGTTCATTCGAAGACATTCCTGAATAATTGCTTTATTATCGTGGGGCTTGGCGTCATTCCTTGATACGTGACACACTTTCATGACGGAAACGCAACGTACCAGCAGAATGGTGTGAGGCAGCTGCCGGCCAGTCCTCTTCGAGTATTCGATCACTTTGGGATCCTCGATCGGCAGGAGATCAAAGGCTTCCACGGTCTCCTTTAATATTCAAGAGATGGCTACTACTCAATGGATTAAAAAATACCTTATCCGAGGCGTTTCCAACGACGATGTGATTGGCATCAATGTTGATACCAGGGATGAGACTCTGCAATTGATGAATTGACTAATTCAGAAACTGAATAGTTATTTACCCTAAGAGCATCCGAAGCGGCCTGTCGTTTGGACTTCTTCATCGAGTCTCCACTGCCGCGTCCGATCAGGAAGAGATTGCAATCCTTGTCGCTGGCAGGTCCGACTGAAAGCATCAGCATCATTATACATGAATCATTTGCTTAGTCGATATAACAACTCACCAGCATTGGGATCCTTCCTCGTCTTCAGATAGCACATGGTGCAGTACGGGTTGATTGAGGATCTGTAAAGAATTATTTGGCTTAAGTCTTCGTCTAAAAAAAAGACAGTACGACAACTCACTTCACTTCATCCGACTTGTACTCGGTCACGCCCTTGAGGATCTTCTGGACGTACTCGTTGAGAAGTGTGACGGAAGTCTTGCCGACGACGTGCAGGATGTAGCCCTTCTTCTTGATCTTCTTGCCCGCGGCACCGCACCCAGCGGCGACGGAGATCATCGGGTTCTGAAAAGAGAGTCTTTTCCGGGTCGTTCGTAATCAGATTGGGTCAGGCCACATTGCCCTTGTGTGATATGGAGTTTCGAGTTATTTAGAGTTGTTAGTTGGGAATTATCAACACACTTGAACATCGGGTTCTGAACCAAGTAAACCAGATTTGCTCAATGATGATCATTAACAAACCTGAACGTCCATGTCGATGGTCGTATCCTCTTTCAGAGCGTTCTCCATAGCCTCCTTCTTCTTGTCAGTCCTGATGGTCTTCCAGTTGTTCTTCTTGTAAACCTGATTGTAAACCTGATTGACTATCAGCTGATCAGATATTGGAAAATCGATTATGCGGAAGCCCTCGAGTAACTCACCATGATTTCCTTGATGTAAAAAGTGGATTTCGCTTTCTCATAAAGATCCTCCGGCGAGATTCGTTCCTCGTGCAATTGGTCCATTGTCTGAAAGAGTCGCGTTTAAGGAAAACTTATTTTGTGGTCTTCACTGGCCTTCAGTTGCACCGTGGGAAGGGTGATCTGATTGGCGGCGGAGATTTTTAAGCCCGTTTTCTCTCGGTGCTCGGCCATTCTTCGCTGTTGCTCGCACGGAATAGCGCCGAGTGGAATGGAGTGCCTGCGGAGCTGAACAGATCTTGAAGAACAAAAAGGGCTAATTGACTCACGGATTCGGTCTTCAAATCGTACGGCCGTGACAGGGTGACGACTTTCGTTGCGAGATGCTGAAATTGAGGCATTGGTTCCGCGGTTCAGGGTTCTGAGCGATACCATGTAAATGGGAATGCCGGAATCGTGTAGCGTTTCGATCCAACCATCGGGCAATTTGAGGCAAAATTCGGACGAGGGATAGTCCGGAATCCGCTTCTTTCTGGAATAAGGCAGTAAAACTCAGCACCAACAGCGAGATTCAGTGCCTCTTCAGTGCGTTTGTGCCCTCTTCTTCATTAGATGTTTGAGGCGTCTCAGATGAGCCTCCTTCACCAGCATCTTGTCTGCAATGAATACTGTTCAACGTTCCAAGGGGCAGATAAAACGCACCTTTCGGATGAACTCATAGGGCACATTGGCTCTAGCTTTCGCCTCTTGACTGGACACCCAGTGACTTCACTATCGTCGGCTTTCTCTTTCTCCGTCTGCTTCTCCTCCTCGTCATCCTCAGAATTGTACTCTTGCGCCTCGTCTTCTTGCGAATTGTCCTCATCGCTGACCGATTCTTCAGAAGATTTATCCTCGCTGTCCTCATCGTCACTATCCTCGCTAGAGTCGTCTCCGCCGCTCATCAGGGCCTGCATTTCAGTTATTTCTATTGAACATTTCCGAAATAATGGGACCAACCTTTTCCAAAGCAAGCCGCCTGCGCTCCAGCTCCTCGATCGAGTTGGCATCGTCCATTTCTTGGTCATCCATTCCGGAAGGCTGGAAGTGAACGATGAACAGTGATTGGGTAGGAAATGCGTATGCGGTAATGGTAGTGCAAAGGTGGAAAAGGGAACGGATAGAGCAGACAAGCTGTGATAATATCGGCGCACATTCTAGCGGAGAAACGTTTGCAAGCGCACGTTCATAGGAAGGAAAAAGCGGCAAATACATCAGCATTATTCGATAGCGACTGGGCGCATCCTTTCTCAATTTTAGCTGGAAAAGCACTATGCCAGAGGGTATTGCTGTACTTTTAAGTTTCAGTGGACGTAGAAGGAATGCTTGCCAGAGGGGACATGGTGTTGTTTTGCTTTTTTAACAAAAATAATAATAATAATAATGGATTGCAGGTGCACGTGCTGCTGCAGGTGGAGCAGCAGCTGGCGGGCGCGACGGATGGCAGCGACGACCTGGCTAGCAGCAAGGTGAGGGGATATGGGAGAGAGAGAGGAAGGGAAGGTGGGGGTGACAGAAAGGAAGAAAGAGAGATCGCCGAGGGCTGGAGAATTCGCCGAGGGCTTTTTTAAAGTCGGAATGTATTTAGTTAGAATTTAGCCAGTTGAGATGTCCAGTAGCATGATGTGGTCTCTGATCGTTGACCCTTGATCTTTTGGGTGCTAGTAGGGATCAGTATTGTTGGGAGACGAGGCTTGAGATTTGAGATCATTATTTTTTTCGGTAGCAATGCGAGGATAAATTGTGAGCTACATAAAATTGGACCGATCAAGTTCTGGTTTCTGCGAATGCTCAAAGTTGTAAAATGGTGGATGGGACCAATGACAATTTGGCGATGGCTGTTAGAAAAAGAAATTGTGAATCTTCTTCTTGCATTTGAGTTTCATTGCGGGATGGAAGGGGGGCTGCTCTGAACCGGCGCAATGGACCAGAACGATAAGTTATTAAAATATTTCATAAGAATATTCGCAGGACGACCAGTGGATGCAGCTGTACCTGGCGGGCTGCAAGCTGCTCGAGGCGCTGTGCACCCTGCCCGCGGGCTACCTGGCCCAGTTCCAGATGTGAGTGCGAGTTTTACAGTTTCAAGAATACTGCTTGAGCAACGATTTGAATGTGAGGGGATACATGATTGATATGCGCGGAAATCCAAAAATTCAGTTAGTTTTGCTAGTTATCTCGGTTGGTCAGACACAGCGAGAGGGAATGGAGAATGGAGAGTACGAAAGTAAAGGAGATGCGGAGAAGAGGGGGAGAGAGTGAGATGACTAATGCGGAAAAAAAAACAATTGGAGTGAAGGGGATCCAAGAATTAAAAGAGAAGAAATTGACAGGGAGAGGTTGAAATAATGGGGAGAATTTGAAAAAAAAAACAGAGCGTAGACTATCATATATTGTTGAATTCTTGAGCACTACACTCGCGTTAGGTCACACGATACTCACGTGTTCTCTATTTCATGTTCAAGAAAGTGAAAACACGGTGTAAAAGTAGCATAGGAAGCGAAATAAACACGGCTTAGTCAAATTTTCTTGCACACACGCGCCGAGCACTTTTCAATTTCGACGAAACCCCGCCCACTTTTGACGCGCGGTTTTCAGGTGGAATTGCGTGACGCTCGGAACGTTTTAATATTTATTGCTGGCAATTCCATATTTTTGTCTTCCTATTGCTGATTTTCATCAAAACAAATATTAAAACGAGATTGTCTGGGTACTTTCAAGTTTCAAAAGTGTTTGTAATTCTGATGGTCACGACAGCTTCAATATGACTCCGGGGCATTTGCGTAGAAACAACTTCAAGAATAATCATTAATCGTTGATCCTTGATCTCTCATTTTCCCCAGGTGCCGCTGGGGTTTAATCCGGGGTCAAATCGAGTTAGCAGTTGAACTTTGATCTCTAATTCTCCCCAGGTGCCAGTGGGCGTTCGTGAGCAGCGTGCCGTCCACGGGCACTGCAGTGTTCGTGCCCTTCGCGGGGAGGATCCACAAGCTGCTGCAAGTCAAGGTGAGTGGGATTATTGATTGAGACTCGAGATACGGTAGCGGACCGTTTGGTATTGCGTAGGTCATGAATATGATTGGTTATAGATCGATTAATACCTGATAACGATTACAGTACGGCAAGCTGTCGCGCGATGAGATCTCCACGGCGACCGCGTCCCTCTCCAACATGAAGCATCTCACTGGTATGTGTTGATTGGATTATGATAAAAATTGATTACGGTAGAAGGTAGTTACGGTAGTTATCGATTTCCCTGCTCAGGATTCGACGAGCTCCGGCCCTTCTTCTACACGCTGTCGCGAGCGGCGCACGCCCAGGGCGATCAGGGAGAGGTACGGTAGATAGGCGAATATTGATTGGGAAGGAAAATGGATAAGTTGAGATTGATTCTAGGAAGATTGGAGATTCTGGAATCGGTGTTAACCTTGTTTGGAACTAACTAGTAATGATCTCATGGAATCTTTACGTACTTCTCATATACAATCACGTGCTCCTATCTAGGCGAATTTCTGGTGCGCAGAGTTAGTATGAGTGTGTTTTTTATCTCACTTGGATATGTTTTTGACATATTTCATTAACAATTAGCCATGACGTGACTGTAGCGAGTGGTTCTCCTAGTCGCTGTGTACTTCCTTATTGTTAGCCATTGTAAGCTGTCTAATCCCTCTACCCTTTGCAGTCGCTGCGCGATTCGTCGATCCTCTCGGGCAGTCTCTCCTATCGATCGGCCATCTCCCGCCTCGAGCACGCACTCTACGTCGATTTCGCCGAGCACTGGCAGTTGTAATTGTGCGCGAGTGCGACGTTTTGGAAATCTCGCCGTGGCACACCACCGATCGATTATTGATGTCGAATATGTTCACCCTGCCTTCTTTCTTTCCATTTGCTTCCCACATTCCAGCGTGTGTGTATGTATGTCGCTGCGTATTTTCTAATTGTAATTATACTTTAATGTACTCAAATTCTACTCGGTTGTACTTGTTCGGACTGTGATTCTATGCGCAATTGTTCCCACAAAGCTTTATGTTTAGTCCCGACCCCCCTTTGAGATACTGAGATACTGTGTATGAGCCTGGTGGTGTACAGTAGTAGTCCGCTCTCTCTCTATCATCGAATCATACTACGATACTTATCCGTCGGGTATACTGTATCTGAATCAATCTACCGTATTCCCCCTGTATCCATTACTGTTGATGTACGGTGTAGGAACATCCATTTGATTTCCTCATGCCCCATTTCCGATCGTACTGTATAGGGTAGTACCTTTTTATCGATACTTTTATCACTGTCCTAGGCGTTTCTGAGTTTCGTCGACACTATCGTTTCGTTCAGAACATCGATTATGTAGCTCAAAATATATTTATCGAACCTATCGCTAAGTTAGTGAGCACTTGTCACTATCTTGCTCACTTGCCTTTTGTTGTAAATAGAATAGATATTATATGGATCTAAAAATAATAATAGCCTGCAAAGTTCCTGTGATAGTATTTATTCGAAATGTGTAGAAAGATAATAAAGGCCGTTGGATATGGGGGAATGAGCTTCAAAGAAGCTGTTGTTGATTCGTGGGCCGACTACGGAGAATACTACTTTATTAAATTATTACGAAATAAATATTGAAAAACGATCAGTTTGTAATTACTCATTAGTGCCTTGTACGGTATGCATACAGTAATCTAACAGGTTTTGCGACGATAGTTATCGATTCGCGCGATCCATTACATTCCAATGTTGTTGTTGACAATTGTCTTATTTTGACTTTTTCTGTTTATTTGTTTATGTTTTAGCCAGTTCCTTTCTCTCGTATGACTCGTATATACGATGACTTCTAACTCCACAGGCGAGGTCAGCGTTGTCAATTGCCCTCATGACGAAATATTGTTGTTATTTTTAGTCGTTTTTGTCAGAAATATATGTATTTTTACTAGTGGAAACTTGACGCAAACATCACATTGTTAGAGGGTAGTGTCGGAATGATAGTGATTTGTTGCGGATGGGATTCTGCTCCATTCAGGGTTCGCCTCAATCCTCTGTCGATCCTCCGGATCTGATCGATGCCCTCAGGCAACTTCTTGACAAGGTAACTTTATTAAGGGATTTTTTTAAATTTTATTAATTGTAATTAATTAAATTTAACCATACTGCTATTCCACTTTCAATCGATCAACAAGAACTGAAATACGTGAATCATTTCATCTATCTCGGAATTCGCGTTTCTTTTGATCAACTGCTAACGATGGAAGTAAACCGGAGGATCGCAAGTGCATGGAAGGGTTTTAATCGATTTTTCAACTTTTTGACCAACCGACGAGTCGCAATGGGATACAAAGCTA
>LS554627.1:215622-226085 GCA_900490775.1 Pristionchus maxplancki
AACCATACTGCTATTCCACTTTCAATCGATCAACAAGAACTGAAATACGTGAATCATTTCATCTATCTCGGAATTCGCGTTTCTTTTGATCAACTGCTAACGATGGAAGTAAACCGGAGGATCGCAAGTGCATGGAAGGGTTTTAATCGATTTTTCAACTTTTTGACCAACCGACGAGTCGCAATGGGATACAAAGCTAGAGTGTATAACATGTGCGTTGAGCCAGCTCTACTTTACGGAAGCGAACTTTGGAATAGCACAAAGAAAGTCAGAAAGAGACTAGTGGTCGCTCAGCAATCAATGATGCGAAAGATAGCTGGTGTCAATAGAATGGACAGGAAGAGTAACGAGTGGCTTTCTCGAAAAGTTCCGATACCGGATGTAAGAACGCAAGCTATGATAAGGAAATGGAATTGGGCGAGGCGGCTTGCAAACATTGAGGATAATAGATGGGCAAAGTTAATCATGGAATGGACGCCTCTTGAGTACACACGACCAATTGGACGTCCTAAACTAAGATGGCGAGACGAGCTACAACAACTACTCGGAGTGAACTGGGCAAGCGTTTGCCGAAGAGACCCTAACGCATGGAGATTGGCCATCATTCAACAGGCACATGACCTGAATCTTGAATAAATCTGTATCTGTATCTGTAATTAAATTTTGTAAATAAGCAGGTTGCGCTGCTCGAGCGCGACAACGAACGACTGCGCGGAGAATGCAGAGCAGAAGGTTCTTGTTTCGGCACTGCTTTACTTTACCGGACCAAAGGGTAGAGAACACAGAGCGGGGCTCATTTCATTCTGTGCGCGCGAAGGAAACTATCGGTCTAGCATGCGTCCCCTACCCTTTGGTCCGGTGAAGTGGAGTGCCCGTGTTTCACCGGCTTTGATTCGACCGAGAAAATACATGCATCTTCTTCGAGTACTGATCAATAGTCAGCCAGCAGTAGTTGAAAATGACAGTTGGTTTAAGCAATTCAATTTAGAACTTGCCCCAGCCCTCCTCAATCGACCCTAGCGTAGCGAGCGTTCTCAAGAGCCTTCCCACCAAGGTGCGGTAGGGATACGATAGTATTTCAGGGACCCTGAATTGGGAGACGACGGTAGCAATATCGATTTATTGATTTTGAGGTCGCTTTTCTTGAGCACGTCGTGGAGCGATTGAGAGAGGAGAATGAGCGGCAGAAGGTATTGATTGATCTGAAAACAATCGATAATTATTGGTAAATATAATATATTGAAGAAGGAACTCGGGCAGATGTCATCTACCTTCAAGACCGCGTTCGCACTCAAGAATCGAAAGGTTGGAATCTTAGTTTACCAGTTCTATTTCTAAATTAAAATTGAATGTTCAGATCAAAGACCTGGAAGAGTTAGTGGACCAGTTCTTGAGCACAAGAGAAGATGAAGTGAGGAAGAGGACGAACAGTGTAGGAGGGGACAGACCGGAAAATGAAGTGCGTTGTTTGGATTTTTAAAAAAATCTGTGATTTAACATTTTCAGACTGATGTTGTGTTCGCAATTAACGACAAACTGAAGAAAGGATTTGTCAAACACGCGGTACGTTTTCGTTGTTGTTAAAACTAAATCTAAACTCAACAACTCGGTTATAACTGTAATTCAGGATACCCGCAACGTATTTGTTACTGAGTTCGGGATTCGTGCGAAGTTGACTGAAGTCTCAAAGCTCGACGATAAGGTCATTTCAATTGGCACTGTCGAGCTGCATCGATTGACATGGTTGGTTTGTGTTTTCGAAATAGTTTAATTATTATATGCATTCAAGGATCATCATGGCTTACAAGAACCATACTAACCTCGGATTCCTCTTGGTGACGAGTGACTTTACATCTCATGCGTTAGTTTTATTTTTTTATTATTATTGCACAATGGTGTGGTTAATTTGCACCTTATACATTAGTTTTAAAATGTTATTTTACGGCTTGATGGCGTTTCACGCAGGTTCCCAACGGCTTCTGTCACTTTGGTCTCGTCAAAGTTCTCCGAATTTAATTATTCCAAGACACTGCAGAATCTGAAGAAACTCAATAAATACTGTGTATGTTCCAAGTTCATTTCGCTCAAGGTTTGTAAATATCGTTTTTTAAATAGAAAATAGAAAGTTTCAGGACCTATTCGATGAGAAGAAGGGATTCGTCAAAGGCTATGCGATCATCGTCGATGTTATTGTCAAGCCATCTAACTTCCCTAGCTCCAGCTAGCTGCTTTACATTACGATCCAATCGTTTTGTTGTATCTATGTACAGATTTCATGAATAAAGTGGTTCGCATGTTCATAAATTGAATTTTGTCTCCCTGTGGTTGATTTCCAACACGTTATCTGCGAATTCCTTTTCAATTGATCACAACAATGACAAATCTCCGTTCAGTACCGTTCTCCCCTCGTCTAATCAACGATGGTTCTGAAGCAGGACGCATCGGATTCCACTGGCGAGGTCAACGACGTGGGTTTATGGAACCAATACTGGGGGTGCTTCTTAGTGTAGCCAACGTGGGGACGAGATGAGAAGATAGAACCAATACATTTTGCGTTTCAAGCACTCGTGAAATATGCAATTCTTCGGTGGATTGAAAGACTGATTAATCCCTAATAAATATATTCCATGCAGAGCTCTGCATCCTCCAGCGATTCTCCCGAATTGGCCGATACGCGACTTCCTACCAAGGTACGGTAGGATCAGTTACGGTGACCGATCAAATTATTGATTGCTCAGGTCGCTCTCCTCGAGTACCAAATTAAGCGCCTGCAGGAGAGTCACAAGGTGTACTGTAGTTTATTTGTAGAAATTGTATGCAAATCCCGTGCGATTTGTTAATCGATATGTTCAGATGGAACTCATGACGATTACATCCTCTTTTGATGAGATACTCACACTCAAGAATCAAAAGGTGAAAATATTGTCTGTTTTTAAAATCTAAAATTAATTCAGATCAAAGACCTGGAAGATGAAGTAGCACAGTTGAGGGAAGAGAAGGAGCGAAGGGTGTACGATGAGGATAAGAAAGATATCAAGACCGATAACGAGAGGGGCGAGGACAAATCATGTTGCGTAAATGAGGTTAGTAGAGCTCGAAATATGAGTTACCGTCTCCTCATTCTCTTCGCTCTCTCGACAGCAGACCGGGCGAGAGAGCGTGCAAAATGAAGAGACGGTGACTCGTATTTCGAGCTCTAGAGGTTAGGTTTTTATTGCCTAAAGTTAACTAATACGTTCTTGCCAGCTGGAGAACCTGCACGCACTTGTTAGTAAATTCGTAATCGATAAGAAAGGGGTACGTGATTTTTAAAGTCGATACAATCAGAAAAAGGGCTTATTTTCAGAACACGAAAGCGGTTGTTTCTGCCAATTTGTTTATTCGCGGGAAGTTCCCGGACATTTCGGAACTCTCGTCCAATTTGTTATTCAGCACAGTGCATGTGCTCGATACTGGAGAGAAATGGTTAGTGAGGGCAAGGGAAGTTGGGCTTTCAGCCTGACTAGAATGCGCGCGGCTATAGCGGGCGTGTTTCTTGCTCTGTAGGGATACGGCCCATCTTGTTAGACACATTGGACACTTCTGAAATTCACCCTTAACTCAGTACGCTATTTTTACCCTGTTCAGAGGTGCAGGAATATTGTCCGAAGCGGTTAAAAAAAAATTTTCATTTCAGGATGATCTGGCTGCACCGGAGCAATGATTATATCGCGTGCACAGTCGTCGGGGAATCCCCAGTGACTGGACAGTCAGTTTATCGATTTTTAGGCGTTTCTGCTGTTCAGCGGGTCTCCACTTCTCCTTCTTTTATATTTTATAATTAATTATAGAGAGAGGTATCATGATGATTGGATAGTCAAAATTGCGATATTATCCCTATCATAAAATCAATATGATATCCACTATCCATCTCATTCCTTCTTGCTTGCATACAGTTAGAGACCCTCTCAACAGCAGAAGCGCCTTTTTTACAACAGTGAAATTTTCTCTCAATTCTATTCAGTTTCCCTCAATCATCAGTGCAAGTCCAGTTGATTTCCCAGAAATCGGACGAATTTGATCTTACTACGACGATTAAGAAGACGATATGCGTTGATGGATCGCACTATTTCAATTTTTCCCGACTCATTTTGCACAAGGTTGTTATTGTTATTGTTATTGTTGTTGAAGGCGAAAGGACTTTTTTTAAAAAAAAAAAGAATTAATCATTCAGGATCTATTCGATGAGAATAAGGGATACGTAAAGGACGATTCTGTCGTCATCGATCTTGTTCTCAAGCCCACTTTTCTCCAGTGAGCGCCGCGGCATGTTGTTTTCGACCTGAAATTCGTTATTTTGTTTCTTGTTATTGTTGTTACATGCTGTTACAATGCATTTTCGAATGAGTAAAGGTAATTGTTCAACTTCGTATGTCTATTACTTCACGCCTGTGGTTTGTAACCATATCTTTATCTGACAGTGCTTTCCTTTTAAGCAGTTGATTGTTTTATCGATTTTTGTTTCTTCTTACGGCGTTGCAGCTTCCTTGTATTTAGAATTGGAATCACTTTTCAGTCCCGTTCTTCGCTCGTCAAATCTACGATGGTTCTGAAGCAGAAGGCATCTGATTCCACTGGCGCGGTCAACGGCAACGTCAACAGCATCAACGTGAGTTCTTTTCATGGTACCTATTCACAGTTTCGATCGATATTTGTAAGTCTGTTTTTGGCTACGGGTCAGTATTTCTCGTTCTTTCAGAACTGGACTTCTATGATCGAACCTCCTGTATTGATTGCTGCTATGAAAGACCAGTTTGAGAATACGGTAGGCTGGATTGGATACGATGCCCGAGGAAATTATCGATTTCCTGTTATTCAGATGAATCTCGTCGAGAGCGAAATGCAACGAATGCGAATGGAAAATGCACAGCAGAAGGTATACTGTACGCCTGTAGATTACGGTATCGATTGACGATTTGTTGAGTGAAGGGTATTTTTCAGACCGTGCTGGATAATATGTCTAATACATTCAAGACTGCGCTCGAACTCAAGAAACGAGAGGTGAGAATATTCTTCTGTTTTTGTTTTTGTTTGAAAATAGATTTAGATCAAAGCTTTGAAAGATGAAATGGGACAGCTGAAAGAAGAGAAGAAACGAGAAGTGAATATTATTTCCTAGTTGTTTTTATCTAAAAATATATTTAGAACAAAATTTTGAAAGATGAAGTTAGACAGTTGAAACAAGAGAGAGAAGGAAGAGAAAAAGAGAGATCACTCGATAATCGAAAGGTGAGATCGATTCTAATTTATAGATAGCGCACATGGTATCAATTAGTGGCGTTTATCCAGTACTAATCGGATGTTTAAGATCAAAGTTCTGGAAGATCTTGTGGGACATTTGAAGAGAGAGCAGGTGATCTATTATCAAAAGGTGGGTTTTTTTGAGTGTTTAGTTTTCTAAAATTTTATGCAAATATTTGTGATCAATTATTGCAGATGAGAGATGTGGAAGATGATGTGGAACAGCTGAAGTTGAAGGTGCAGGCAGAGATGGAGGGAAGAAGAGACGCTGAAGAAGAGGAGGAGGATAATGAAGATGTGAATGATTACGACGACTTGGTTTGTCCTGCGACTAGACCTCGAAATACGAGTCGCCGTCTCTTCATTTCACGTCAGTAGACCGGGCGAAAGAGTGTGCAAAATGAAGAGACGGTGACTCGAATTTCGAGCTCTACTTGCGACCGGTAATTCCACCGTAATGATCTCTCGTTCAGGTGGATAATCTGCGCAAAACATTCCCTGCTCAGGTCCACGCAGCAAAGAAAGGAGTACGTTCAATATATTGATTAGTATCGCGGATTTTGTAGATTACGGTAGTTGATATACATGTTGCGCTATATGGCAATTATTAGAGCGTACCAGAGACCCCGTGAACTCCGGGTCGTGGTAAAGACAAAGGTCGCCGCTAGTTCTAGACGCGTATGTAGTTGATGAAAATGAGTTCGAGTTCGATTATCTGCTCGACTCTCGGCCTCTTATACATCAACGTCGAATATTTACATGTTTTAAACCGTTATTTCAAATGAAATAGCATAAATACTATTATTATTTCAGGAAGTGGATTGCACTCTCTCTTCCCATGCGGTGACTCGTGCTAAATTCAATGAAATCTCGAAGCATCCCTCATTTGCGGTCATCATCCAGAATGATCGAGCGGCTTGGTTTGTTTTCGAATTCGAGTCTCCATCAGGGACATCTCGGCAAGAAATTATTTCCTCGTTTCGCGTGCGCTCTTCATTGCTCCACTAATAGTAGACCTACGTTCTCTAGTAAGTCTACTATTGGAGGAGCAAGACCAGAGTTTACAATTAGAGAGCAAGCGAAATGATGGGACGAGATCTTCGGGGTTCCATTGATTCGATTCTTGCTGTCAGGGCTCTCCTTCTGCGCCGACGTGACGACCATTTCTCCGTAGCCGTTGTGGGAATTCCGAAGGATGGCGAGTCAGTTTTTCGAAATACGGCTAATCGTCTCTTCTTTTTGCACACTCTCTCGCCTCTCTGTGAGTGCGCTGAATGAAGAGACGATGACCCGTTTTTCGAAATCTAATAATGTGCGCTTGATCACTCCAGCAACTCGGAATCGGCAGTGCAAATCGAATTGATCTCGCAGAAATCGAGGAAATACGATTTTATGACGAGAGTAGAGAAGACGATGATCCATTACGGAAAGGACATCTTTAATCGCGCCAAGTTTATCTCGTTCAAGGTTTTTAAATATTTTTAAAATTAATTAAACAATTATTTTTTAGGATCTACTCAATGAGAAGAAGGGATACGTAAAGAACGATTCTATCATCATCGATCTTGTTCTCAAGGAAAAGTGAACGCATCATTTCAAAATCGATTCATTATTGTTACTCTCGAAGCTTTCACCCAGTAATCTCCAAACAAACTGTTGTATCTATCGTTCAGAAGTTCGTTATGTTGTTATTGTTTCACGTTGAAATCTCGAATCAATAAAGTAATTTGTTCAAGGTCGTATGTCTTAATTATATTGACCTCAATGGTTTGTAACCACATCTATCTGCAACGGAATCGTAAACATCACGTAAAGTCAGTGAGATAACGGTCAAATTCTATTCAACGATATGACGATATTTTCTGCAAATAGCATTCCAAAGTTCACCTTTTTAAATTTTTTATTTCAGTCCCGCTCTTCCCTCGTTTGATCTGCGATGCTTCTGAAGCAGAAGACATCTGATTCCGCTGGCGATGTCAACAACGTGAGTTGTTTTCATCATACCAAATACCGAGTAATCTCATCCTATCAGTCTCTCGTCCGTTAAAAATCCGTAATGTAACTGTATCTATGACTCGATTGCGTCGTATTTTTTCCTTTCAGAACTGGACGTCGTTGATCGACTCTTCCGTTCTGATTGCTGCTATGAAAAATCAGTTTGAGAATACGGTAGGCTCGATCGGATACGGTACCCGAGGAAATTATCGATTTACCGATATTTAGATGACTCTGGTCGAAAACGAAATGCAACGAATGCGAGTGGAAAATGCACAGCAGAAGGTATACTGTAGGCCTGTAGATTACGGTATCGATTGACAATCAATTTGTTGAGTAAAGGGTATTTTTCAGACCGTGCTGGATAATATGTCTAATACGTTCAAGACTGCGCTCGAACTCAAGAAACGAGAGGTGAGAATATTCTTTCGATTTCGTTTTTGTATAAAGTAGCACAGTTTTGTATAAAAATATATTTAGGTCAAAGTTCTGAAAGTTGAAGTGGGACAGTTGAAAGAAGAGAGATCAGTCGATAATCGAATGGTGGGATGGCAAATATTTTTTTTGTTTTTTTTTATTTAAACTTTATATAGATCAATGACCTCAAAGTTGAAGTGGGACTGTTGAGAAAAGAGGAATCACTCAAGAATCAAAAGGTGGGATAGTATGCATTTTTATATATAGAAAATGCAGATTGGGGTTTTTTTGAAAATTATCAGAATTTTTTGTGACGAAATAATCGGATGTTTGAGATCGAAGATCTGGAAGAAGAAGTAGAACAGTTAAAGGATGAGGAATCATATAACAATCGAAAGGTGGGATAACATCGATTTATATATATATATATATATATATATATATATATATATATATATATATATATATATATATATATATGCACATGGTATCCATTATATTAGTGCAGTATATCAAGTACTAATCGGATGCTTAAGATTAAAGTCCTGGAAGAATTAGTGGGACAGTTGAGAAAAGAGAAGTCACTTGATAATCGAAAGGTGAGATTGCATTGATTTTTACTATTATGAAAAATTAAAATTAAAAGTAGTTGATCAATCGCATGTTGTAGATCAAAGACCTGGAAGTGGGATTGAAACAGGCGAGAGAAGAGAAGGAGACAGGATCGATCGATGCTAAAGATGGCACGGACTCTGAAGACGAGGTTCGTTGTGAGCGTGATCATGGGCATAATATAATAATAATATTTATGCTATTTCATCTGAAATAAGGGATTAAAACATGTAAATATGCGACGTAGATCACCACGGGGGTTATGACAATGAATACTATATCGAAGGAGATAACTACTCGGTGAAACTGATTCTCGGGTTTTACTAATAACCTTGCCGCTCGAGGAAAGAAACTGTTATGCCTGCATGATTGTTCGTATCAGCAATACTTACAGTGATGCGTACCCTTCCTCACCTTTAGGATTTGCGCAGGTGCAAGCGCATGCATCCACTCTGATAAAATCATTTTAGCATGTGATGTATGTGATTGAGTACACCTGCGCGCGCATTTCCTCTCTTCGTACGGGTGCCCGACGCGTTTGCAGCGAAAGTACGCCAAAATAGGAGCGGAATGCCCAGTTATATTATTATTTATTAGGACAGCCATTGCTGATACGAACGCGTATGATCATGCGAAGAGTGCGATCTAGACGCGCCGGGTTAGAGAGAGAGAGCGGATTCCTAATTGAGTTCGAAATACGGGTAATCGTCTATTCATTCCACGTGCTCTCTCATCAGTCAGGGAGGCGATAGAATGTGCAAAATGAAGAGACGATTGCCCGTATTTCGAACTCTAATGCGTGCTGTTCAGGAAGCGGCCATGACTGCCCGCTCGCAACGTGACGAGCATCTGTCTAGCCCCGAGAAAGTGGTGCGTTTGATAATATTAATAATAATATTGATGCTGAAGCCTGCACTTTTCCGGACAAATTTGTGAATATTAAATGAGTTTGAATGATTCCCTAAATAAACTGCATTTTGGCAGAGGGGTATTAGTCGAGGAAAGTGCAGGAGTGCACTGCTGAAGTAATGCAGGAACAGAGCTGTTTATTTCAGATGATGCGATCAGTCAGGATGACTAAATTTGTGATCCGCACGGTCTTCTCGGACATTTCGAAACTCGGCAACAATATGGGCATAGCTCCTGGAGTTGGGTTCATGAATGGACACACGAGTTGGTCGGTATTCAGTGCTTCACTCGGCCACATTTAACTAGAGTTTACGGTCTCTTCATTTCACACACTCCGGTCGACGTACGGTCGACTGGTGAGAAAGTGTGAGAAATGAGCAGGCGGTGACTCGTATTTCGAGCACTACATTTAACTGATCCTTCTAACAACCGATTTCCCAAACTCCTCCATGAGGTTTGACGGTTCCCTATTCAGGCATCCCATCCTGCGCCGGAGAGACGACCATTTCGATTTCACCGTGCTTGGATTCGTCGACGGAGCAGCGTCAGTTTCGAATAACTGCCAACCACTAGGTGGCCGACGCCCCGCCCGAGGAATGATCTGACTCTCTCTATTTCCCATGCTCTCTCGCATCTCTAACCGACGAGAGAGTATTGCGAAATGAGAGAGTCAGATCATTCCTCGACCGCCCAGTCGTTGGGATAATGGATGCCTAGTGGTTGGCAGAAACCAGAGAATCACACCTGCATTTTGCGCACCCCCGATAGCTTTCCCGATAGACTGAAAACCATTGGTGCATTTGTTTACGTATCTGAGTTGCCTTTGCGTATTTGTGTTCGATCAGCCTCAGGGATGACCCCCCCCCCCCCCCCGAAGACACCCGGTTGGCAAATTTAAAAAAGGTTCCTTCTTCAGATTCCCGCAAGAGTCAGTGCAAGTGGAGTTGATTTCTCAGAAATCGGAGAAATATGATCTCATAACGAGAGTGGAGAAGACGGTAGATCGAATTGAGGGCACCATCTGTCGCCGCTACTTTCATCGAGCCAAGTTCATTTCGCTCAAGGTTGGTTGTTTGTTGTTGTTGTTGTTGTTGTTGTTGTTGTTGTTGTTGTTGTTGTTGTTGTTGTTGTTGTTGTTGTTGTTGTTGTTGTTGTTGTTGTTGTTGTTGTTGTTGTTGTTGTTGTTGTTGTTGTTGTTGTTGTTGTTGTTGTTGTTGTTGTTGTTGTTGTTGTTGTTGTTGTTGTTGTTG
>LS554627.1:238664-256500 GCA_900490775.1 Pristionchus maxplancki
GTTACGGCGACGGAAGAAGAGAAGAACTAGCAAAAATGCTTAGGAAACTCAGCAGGCAAAAGCACGCTGAGTATCGCAACGATTAGCAGTTAGCGTGGTGAGACCTTTGGCAACGTGCCAATATTTGAATTGGCGTGGGTAACTGGGTCAGATAGATAAACGTTGAGTTACATAATTAAATAGAGGCTTGTACACAGCAATTAGCACTTATTGTAGGTTGCTGTATCGGTTAATAATCTGTAATATAATAATAAAACGATTAATTCAGATCAAAGATCTGGAAAAGAAGGATGGCGCGAATAAGGATAGTTTGAAAAATAATGATGGAGCAGCTGAGTCTGATGAGGTTCGTTGTATCAGTTCTTGATCCCATGAGTAATCGTCTGCCTCTCTCACTTTCCCATGCTCTCTCGCTTCTCTAACCGACGAGAGAGCGTTGCGAAATGATAGTCAGACCAATCCTAGCTCCCATCCTCAATGCACTTTCAGGAGTCTAATCTGGATAGTGCATTCAATTTGTCCTGGTCGAATATGGTGGTGGTGCGTTTTTTTTATAATTTATATCTGAAAAATCGTTTTATCTTCAGGATACCCACGTCAAACTGTCTAGTTTCGTGATTCGTGCGACGTTGAGTGAAGTCTCGAAGCTGGCGACAAATCTGCGCGCTTTCTCCAAGGTTTTGCCGGGTGCCTGCAATGGAGTAGAATGGTTAGAATGGATATTTCAATTGTGTTCCTAGCATTTGCTAGAAGAGGACGGAATTGCCTAGAAGTCAGTAACTATTCGGAAATATTCACCTCACAGGGTGATATGGCTTCGCAAGAACGGGGAGCACCTTGCTATCACCGTTGTGGGAAAAGCCTCGTTGGATGAAGGGTGAGTGTCGGATTCGCTATGCTCGCATATGGACTAGAGTTCGAAATACGGGTCGCTGCCTCTTCATTCTGCACACTCTTTCGCTCCTCTGGCCGGTGAGAGCGTGTGCGAAATGAAGAGACGGCGACCCGTATTTCGAACTCTAATATGGGCCCTGTTCAGATTCCCGTGCGCTTCAGTTCTAGCAACGTTGAGATCCCAGAAATCGGACGAATTCGATCTCACCACGTCCGTAAAGAGGGCCGAGACTCACAATGGCGTCTTTGGCGTTAATCACTACTTCAATCGAGCCAAATTCATTTCGTTCAAGGTTAGTGTTTACTGTTGAGTATCTGTTTTTAAAAAGATAGCTAGAGGTTGTTATTGTTATTTGTAAAATATTACTTTCTAAAAACATATTTGTCCAGGACCTATTCGATGAGGAGAAGGGCTACGTCAAGGACGATTCTATCGTCATCGATGTTGCGCTCGAGACTGATCCTACGCAGCATTTGATAGAGGGGACCTTCACCTTCAGCTTCGAAGATTGCCCTGACCAACCGGATCCCAGACCCGAAGTGCACGTATCTCAAAGAGTACGTCGTCCCTCGCACCCCGCGCCCCGCCCCCCTAGCAAGGCCGCCCATGCCTCTCCGAGAAACCAGTCCTAATCATCATCTTATTTCCTACATTATACAAGTAGTCACCTAGTGAGAATGTTGTAGCTATCGTTCACAAATTCGTTGTGGTGTCTCTCGTGGCAAATTTCGAATGTATAAAGTTATTCACTCGATTGCATCAAACTCTTGGCCAGAATGGTTTGTGCCCATCTTGGTATCTAGCGCATTAGTAGGAATTAATATATTTCAGTTCTTTTCGATTTCTCATTCGTTAGAGACGAGTCTTCTCTCCGATCTACGATGGTTAGTTTTGGGTGTATCATAACACCGTGTTTTAGTGCTGGACTCAATGAGAGACGAAATCGATATTTTCGTTATTTCCTTATTCAGGGTTCATCTCAATCCATCGATCCTCCGGATCAGCCCGGAGCTCTGGAGCTGGTGAACGATCAGTTAGCTGCAGCGCAGAATGCCCTTCTCGAGCACAAACACAAGGTGAGAGGTAGCGGTTTTACGGTACGACCACGTATTTGTAGCGAGATTTGATTACTGTATTTACCAAAGTATTACGGTATTGTTGTTACTACAATATCGCTAATCATGCTGTTCAGATGGAGCTCTATGAGATGTCGACTACCTTCAAGACTGCTCTCGCACTCAAGAATCGAAAGGTGATTAGATACTGTATCGATTGGGAATAAAATACTGTAGGTTACTGTATCGATTAGTATTTTATTGATTTTTTCAGATCAAGGATCTGGAAGAGGTTGTGCGTCAATTGATAGATCAGAAGGAGGGAGAAATGGAATTTGAAGAAGCGAGGGTCAACCAGAACAATAAAAAAAGAAAGGAGGACTCTGAAGATGAGGTTCGGTTTCTCTCTTTTTGAACATCTTTTCTCTTTTTTTTTCTTTCACTGATCACACTTTTGTTCAGGAATATGATCTGGAGATGGCATCTAATATGAACTGGTCGAATAAGTCCGTGGTGAGTTTTAAAAATAATAAATTTTTGACGGCTTAAACATACGATAACTGGGAAATAGCTGCTGTGCTTAAATGCAACAACAAATATGTTTTGTTTTCAGGATGCCTACATTAGAAGCACTAGTTTCGTCATTCGTGCCAAATTGGCTGAAATCTCGGGCCTCGAGGACAGACTCACCGCGTTCTCGAATACGTTGCGTTATGATAAAGTGAAATGGTTAGTAATTTTGCTTATATTTAGTTCCATTAATATTAGTCTCGCAGGGTGGTCTGGCTGCGCAAGAACAAGGAGCATCTGGGTATCACTGTAATTGCAGAAGCTTCATACTATCCGGTTTTTGGTCGAAGGTATGCTCTGTTGCTTCATTTCGCATTGTCTCGCATCTATGATCGAGCGAGAGGGCAAATTTTTGCGTTTTAAACGAAGAGACGATTACCCATATTTCGAAATGTAACGCTCTTCAGTTTCCCGTATGCAATGCAAGTCGAGTTAATCTCCCGTAAATCTGATGATCTTAATCATATCACGAAAGTCAAGAAGACTCAGTCGAATAAGAGATTTCACTACTTTAATCGAGCCAAGGTCATTCCGCTCAAGGTTGGTTTGGAACTTTGGATTACAAGAGATAATAAATGCAAATAAACATAAAACATAAAAAAATAAATTATAATTCAGGATCTATTCGATGAGAAGAACGGATTCGTGAATGAGGATTCGATCGTCATAGATATTGCATTCGTGGCTCTCAACCAGTAAACTCATGATGCAATAACATCTTGTTTATCGTTGAGAAGTTCGAGTTCTTGTTATTGTTTTCTAGAGGCGCTTAACCAGTAAACGCCGTAAGACCCAACCGAAATGTTGTATATATCGTTCGCAAATTCGTTGTCCTGTTATTGTTTTTTAGAAGCTCCCACCCAGTAAACTTCATAAGGCACAAACCCAGTACTTATCGTGAGAAGTTCGTTACGTTGTTGTTGTTCTTGGTTCACGTTTAAATCTGGCATGAATAAAGAAGTTGGCTCAAATCAGTGATATGCAACTAAGAATGGTTTCTCTGCCATTTCAGTACATTTGTTTTTTTCGCTTGTCGCTGCGTGGCGGGAGCCTCGGTGGGCTCGAGAGGGTACGGTAGTTTCCCACACTCCGCCGCCAACGCTTCCGCTACTTCTACAGCACGAAAGTGAGCAGATCGAGGAGAGGAAGGGGACATAGGGCTGCCCGATCTGGCGTAGACTTCCTTCGTTTAGTGTATTCTCTAGTATTGTCTGATCCCCGTGACTCTCTCTTTGTAATATTCCAATTATCTCGCATCATCAAAGCTTTATCTATCATATAAGCCGAACAGCGAAGTATGACTAGGATCCCATCTCGTATTCCGGGTTGTTAAAACGAATGTCACGGAAGGCGATTGGGAATCACTCGAGTTGCGTCTCGCCCTTGCTCTCTTTCAAGCTGCGGCGAGAGCCCTTCTTCTTCTTCAGCTCCTGAATCAGGGTTCTGTAACTCTTGGCAACGTTCCAAAAACATTTTCGCGGCGGGACCGTACCTTGAGCGGATCACGGTCACTGTCGATCGAGATGGAAACCGACGAGGGCGCGGCCTCCGGCACCGGCACGGGCGCAGCAGCAGCTGCAGCCACAGCAGCAACGGCCGGAGCCGTGGCCTCGGGCGGCGCCTCGGTCGAAGGCGGCAGCTCGGCTGCACCTGCAGCACCTGCAGCAGCTGCTGCAGGGGCCTCGAGGGGCGCCTCGACCGGTGCAGCAACAGCTGCTGCAGCCGGAAGCTCAGGGGCTGCAAAGCGTCGTTTTTTTGCATGTCCAGTTACGCCGAATCCTTCGACATCGTAAACATGAGGATGAGGCGCACCAGGCGAGGGCGCTGCAGCCTCTGCAGCGGGTGCGGCCGGCGCGGCCGCGACCGGAGCCGGCACCTGCACGACGACCGGCGCAGCCGGCGTCAGCAGCGACGGCGCCGGGCCGGGCGTGGCGGGAGCCTGGGGCTGCTCGGCTGCAAGAGGTTACGGTAGATCATGGTAGGGTATCGATTGATACCCTGAGGCACAACGGGCGTGGGCTCGCAGTTGGCCGACTCCTTCGAAAGGGAAATGAACTGAAAATAGATAGTATACCGTAGTCTACCGTATCCCAATCAAACGATAAGTCGATCGATTTACCTCCTTGTCCGAGTAGTAGTTAGAGCTCTTCTCGCGCAGGCTCGGCGCATCGATGAACCTGTGGATTCGGTAGGGTTAGGGTATCGTGGAGCTACAGTAGGCTAGGGTACAGTAGATTACAGTAGACTACTGTGGGTGGGCTACGGTAGACTACTGTAGCCTATGATACGGTAGTCGGAGTACGGTAGTGCCTCCTCACAGTTTCTCCCTCAGGGAGTAGTTGGGGACGAACTTCGAGAGCGGCGGGATGGACACGGCCACCGGGTTCTTCCCGTTGCGGCGGAGCGACGAGCGGACGGGCGCTGAAGAGGGATACGGTAGGACTACGGTAGGAGCACGGTAGGGGTACAGTAGTTGGATACGGTATCGATTTTCACAGTGGCTATGGTTGTGGCAAGTGCGGGCTACGGTAGAATTCAGAGCTCGAGGGATACTGTAACGCACCCGCGAGCTTCTTGGTGGGAGACGTGGCGGTGCTGCCGCTTGGCGACGAGTTGGCCGACGAGCCTGCAATCGATTGGCTACCGTATACCGTGATTAAAGTACAGTAACCTAACTCAAGGCTACAGTGACCTACAGTATCTGGCCACAGTAACAATAAGAGTACTGTAACTAGAGTACGGTATCTACTGCAAGCTACAGTACCTTTGGACGCATCCGAGCGCGTGGCCAGCGAAACATTCGACAGCGACACATTGGTGCTGGAGGTGTTCTCGCGAGAGTCGATAAACTCCTCCTACAGTAGGATGATCGTTAGGATAGTGGTTCCTGATTCCCGGTACCAGACCAGAACCAGGAACCAGATCATTACCATGAACCAGGAACCAAAGCGGTACCAGAATCCAGAGACAGTACCTTCGGACCGTAGAGCGGAGCGATGGCCTCTGCCAGAGTGAACGCCTCTTCGACCAGATTGGAGAGCGGGTCTCGGCTGTTGATGAGCATGCCTGAGAGATCAAAGATCAGTTAGTGAGCATCGAAACCGAGCCTGGTCAGACAGAGTGAGAGAGCGTGCGGATTGGAGAGAATCAGACGAATAACTCACTCATTCTCTGCAAATCGGCGCACAGCTTGTACAGGTTCTTGGAGGTGGTCTCGGCAACGGCCTTGGGCATCTGAAAAGAGATCAGAGGTCATAGACTATTAGTCACGAAACTCTCAAAAATTATCTTACTCGCTGGTCACCAGCTAATACTTTCCCCATGCCTAGACTATCTTGATGAATGTGCCCTGGATTCTCAAGTGCTTTCTCCCTCTTTCCCACAGCGAGAGAGCACGCTCCACTCTCTCATAGAGGCCCCCTCCCCAAGCTATACGATTGGTCTACTGGTTAGCGCGCCCCGCCCGCTAACTTGAGGCTGTAGGTTCGAGCCCCGCGCCCCGCGCATGTCTTTTGTCGTCGTTGCCTATCTCGGGATAGAGGAAGGAGACAGGAGAAGAGGAAAAGGAAAAGAAGGGGAAAGGGGAAGAGGGGAATTCAGTCAGTCGGTCGGTCAAATCAAAGACCCAGACACTAGTCAAAGGCACTGGTCTTGGCTCTCGTGGTTTCCTGTCCCCCTCCTCTCCTCTCATCTCTAGACCCCCCCCCCATCGAAGTCGCGTAGTCCCGCAATCCTTTCACCAGTCCTACAGCTCACCCTGGCCAGATGGGCGGCGCCGCGTCTGTTCTTGATCTGCGTCACCTCGAGCGCCATCGACTGCGTCTGAAGGAGATCTCTCTCATCAGTTTTTAGTCTCTTCAGGGTATATGCTGGATACGGTTACATTCAGCGTAGGGAGTAGGTGCAGAGGAGACCCGTAGTACCTTGAGCCGGCCAAAGTCCGCCCAGTTCTGATCCACCATGTTCGCCGTCTTCTTGCGCTCGACTTCGGCCTGGAAGGGTACGGTAGGGATACGGTAGAGTGCGGTAGGGTACGGTACCTTCTCCAGCACGGTCACGCGCTGCTCGACCGTGTCGACGCGCGTGGCGAGCTGGCCAGACTGTAAGTACGGTATTACAGTACCCTGACTACAGTAACCCTGCTACAGTAACTCTGCTACAGTAACCCTCCTACAGTAACCCGGATACAGTATCTCCTACAGACCTGGGCAGTCTTCTCCTTCCACTCGTCCAACTCCTTCCTCACGTCTCGTAGGTCGCGGTTGCTGCGCCAGCCCAGCCCCTCCACCTGGTTCTTCATCTGCAATGCATCCTTTAACGCTCCATCTCTCATTGTGTCCACGATTCGCTCCATCCCTCATCGCCAAGTGTCCCCGTTCCGATCCACCCCTCATGTTCGTGTCCCCGTTTCACTCCACCCCTCATTGTGTCCCCAATGCGCTCCACCCCTCACCTTGGCCATCGATCGGCTGCGGACGCCCTGCTCCATGGCGAGCGACTGCTCGATCTCCTTCGCAGCCTGCTGCGCGCGAGTGCGTTGCAGCATCAACTGAGAGTACGGTAGAGTACGATAGGTCGAACTGATGAGGGTACGGTAGGGTTACGGTAGTCGAGGATTATGGTATGGTATCGAGAACAAGGATACGGTAGGCTACAGTAATCCGGCCTACAGTATACCTTCTCGAGGTCCTGATCGGCGCGCTTGCCCAGCTCGATGATCTTGTCGCGCTTGCGCTTCTCGTAGCTCGATTTCTGCAATCGATAATTACGGTAGCTATAGATTGGGATACCGTAATCCGCCGTAATCCACAGTACCTCTCTCTGGAGATCGGCGTCTCTCTCCTGCTGCGCTGCCTCCTCGCTGCTCTCCTCGCTCTCGCGGGGCGGCTTCTGGAGTACGGTAGGTTACGATAATCGGTGGATACCGTAATGAATGGCAACCATAATCGATTGCTACCGTAATCGATGGGTACCGTAACCTACAGTATACCTTCTCCTTCTTGCTGGCCCTCTTGGGCGTCTTCGGCGGTGCCTTGTTCAGCTTGCAGTACTTGCTCTGCGACAGGGACGACAGGGATGACCTGCAAGTTACAGTATCCTCGATTACCGTAATCGATCGATACCTTGCCCCTACAGTACCCGGGCTATCGCAAACCTACAGTATCCCTCGGCTACCGTAAACCATCGTAGTCGATCGATACCATACCCCTACCGTACGCACTTGGTCGACTTCTTGGCCGAGCCCTTTGCTGGCTTGGCCGAGCGGGAAGAGGTAGAGGCGAAGGACACACTGAAATTGTACCCTTACCGTAATCCGCACTTATCGATCGATACCGTACCCCTACCGTACTCACCTCTTCTTCGATTTCTTGGACGATCGGGACGAAGAGACGGTGGTGGGCATGGGCGAGCGGAAGTTGAGCGAGTCCACCTCGGGCACGGGGGAGGAGTGGTCAGTAAACGAGCGGTTGGCGGTCTGGAGTACGGTAGGATTACGGTAGGAGTACGGTGAGGATGGGTCTAATAGGGTGAGGGGAGGAGTGATCAGTGAACGAGTGGTTGGCGGTCTGAGAAAGATCATAGATCAGTCTACCGTAGAGAAGAGAAGAGGAGGCCACTATGAAGGCCTAGTACCCTGGGGATCCCTGTACGGTAGGACGGAGGGCCAGTTCGGTAGGTCAGACTCCTCACCCTGTCGGTGTCGGCCTCATCGGTGGTGTCATTGTAGATGACGGGGCCGAGGACGTACCCTTCCTCCTTCTTCTTCTTGAGGGGGCGCGGAGGCACGGAGTATGAGGCGGAGGACCGCATGGGAGGAGGGAAAGAGGGGTGAATGAGGGGAGGAGGAGGGGGGAGGGGAGAGGCGATTTGCGTATGGAATTGTGCAAGAAAACGAGGTGAAGAAGGGCTTTGAAGAGAGGAGAGGTGATTTGCGTAGTGATTGGATGGTGCAAAGTGGAGAAAACAAGGTGAATAAAGATTTTGAAAAGAAAAGAGGAGATTGAAGCGATTTGCGTATCGCATTCGTGCAAGAAAACAAGGTGAATAAATATTGATTTGGTTTTGGATTTGATTTTGCAAGGGATTGATCGACTCTAGTGTTGCAAAGTGGAAAAAACAGGTAGAATTCGGACAAGTATTGACATAGTTGCTATCTGGGAGTTGTGTAGATAGAGTGAGGCAGGATTGTTGCAGGATGATTCATTTTATTGTGCCCCTTGTTTTTGCATTGACTTTCCAATTTGTTGATGGTTTTCAGACCTGTTGATTTATGCTTCTCTGAAATTTCTGCGTTCATTACTGATGGTTATCGATTGTTTATTTTTTGGCGAATATGCTGAAAATATTTCCAAAATCATGATAAATAATATTTCTTATCGTGAGTTTGACTGGAAAACTTCGTATTCTGTGTCTTGAATAAATATAATTCGATCATAATCGCTAATTACTCGATTAAAAATAAAATAAATATTTTGAAAAGTTAATTGTCGATAAATCATCACACTGGTATACCGTAATTATCGAAAGCATCATGCGGCGGCCCTGCAACATTACAGTTGGCGTCCTTTTGAAACTTGAATCGGCTGGTGCGGTGTGTCACGTTTTTCACTTGTTTTCGCTTGTTTTGAGCCCGCTGGCGTGCATAATTCGTGTTTTAATCAGTAAAATAGAATGACGAGCTCAAAATCTCCGAACTTTCAGCCTTACAACATGTTGGCGTCCACGTCGAGTTCGCCCACTCACGTGCGCAGCTTCCAAGCCAACGACCTCATCTGGGCGAAGATGAAGGGATTCCCACCGTGGCCAGCGAAAGTGAGCACCGAAAACTACCCAAAAATATAAAATAAATAATAAAAATAAAGCGATCTACAACGTTAACTGAGCAGCTGAAGAGAACCTCGTTGAAGGTGCTAAACTCTAACTCGGAGCCCTCGACGAGCGATATCCCCGTGGGAAGGATATCGGTGATGTTCTACGGCACGAAAGAGACGGCATTCATGAAGCCGTCCGACCTCTTCCCTTACCTGGAGAACAGACACCAATTTGAAGTGCCGCGGAAACACAAGGTCAGCGGGATCTTGTACTGGGTTCGGTGGGGGTTCTTCTTTATCATTCTGGCTAGCTTTTCTTTATAAAGAGCAGCTTTTACTAATAGTACATTCTGTGAAAGATAAACTGTCAGTCGTAAACGCTTTCTTATCTCTAGAGATCAAGTGATCAGATCGGTGAGATGTGGTCTTTGATCGACAACTTGGTCTATTTTTTATTTTATTTATTTTTGCATGTTTTATTTATTTAAATATATAAATTTGAAGGGTTTCAACGAGGGCGTGAACGATATACGGCAGTCGGCCGGCTTGCCTATCGACCCACTGTTTACCGGAGAATCAGAAGTGATCGCGCCCCCACGATCGCCTCCAGCCAGGTACAATTAATTATTTCTTTATTGGTTTATTTATTTTATTAAATTATCGATTTTATTTTAATTGCACAGCGAGTAATGGATATTCTTCGCCCGCTCGATTAGTGGTATATAAGGTGTTCATTGTCAACAACGTTTTCATTTGTTAGTGCATCGATCAGTCCGAAGATAATATAATTTAAATTATTACAATCTTTTGTTTGCAGGACGCATCGATCGTCGAACAACAGCAAGCTCTTCCAGGATGTGTTCCTGTCCGGATTCGACCGGAATCGAACAAAGAGCTTCAACTCGGGAAAGTTAGTTCGCTTTTTGAGATTTCTATTGGTTACGGCTTTACTGTTTTCTTATAGTTGTTGTTGGGAATTGACAAAAAATCGGGTAAGTACTTTGGCAAGTGCTGCTACGCTTTAATAATTATTGATTATGTTTATTAATTAATTAGTAAGTAAATTAAGAGCGCGTTCTCGCGCGAGCAGCTCCGCCTCACTAATGAAGACGCTGATGCAGAATATGAAGAAGGAGCGGAGCAGGTTCGTGGTTTTCAAAAGTTAGATCCAAGTTCTTTGATGTTCCTCTGTTCTCGTAAAACGGGCAATTGTCTGGGACAATGATTCAGGCTTAGTGCATCCCAAAATATGATAAGTTAGTTCTCAGTTGATTCTATCTTACACTCCTATATTGTCCTCAAACCCATTCATCTATTAATGCTGGAGCTACCCTTTGGAAGCGAGTAGGGCAAAAAAATACGAAGTGCTTCATTCCAGACTGAACAGCGAGAGCTCAACGGGCTCGAAACGACGGAGGCATGCGATGAGCGAGAGTGAGGAGCAGCGACTAGTGCTCGATGCATTCGACACACTTAATGTGAGTATTTTGGCCGTTTTTTTGGGTAGATGGTGCGCTCTAGGCAATCCGGGTTAAAGAATGAGCCGGAGCGACGAATGGTGCCTTACTTTCTTTTAGAAATATTTTTTTGCCTGCCTTAATCATTTTGTCAAACAGTCTGGTGTGATCAAGGCAGTGCAGGGATTGTTCTTGGCTATTAGTGATTTTTTTTGTTAATTGAATGATTCTCACATTCACATTGGGATCCGCAGCGGGTGCGTGTTATGAAATGCGCGTGACACATGGATTGGCCAAGTTTTGTTTCTCGGTTGTTGGCATATTGAGAGACAAACGACAAATCGATGCTTTTCAGCCACTCGTCGACTACGATCCCGCGATGCTCGACGTGGACGACGACAACAGATCGAAGCGGAGCAGAGGTAATATAGTTTTGAGTTACTGATCGTACACTAAGCGCTGTTGATTTGTTTGTTAGAAAAATTGTTGTCTAGCACAGTGAAATTAGCAGTATTAGAGCAGTAAATTAGCAGTGTTGACAGTTTTTCGGTTTCAAAGGGTTGCCGTAAGCTTTGAGCTAGCGAGCTGTTCGATTCTCCCTTCTTATCTCTTTGGCAACGCAGACTGTTTCTCCACTTTCGTGCTAGACTGTTTTTAATGTAGAAATGAGAGAATGAGATTAGTAGTCGTTAATTAGACGTCGTGATTTAATTAATTAAATGATTTATCACTACTTAATGGCAGGTTCGTCGCGCGTCTTCGAGGAGTACATGCTGTCGGCGAATCGGCTGAGGACGAGGAGCGGCAGCGAGGGAAGGAGGAGCAGGTACGGTAGATTTGGGCAAGAGGGGAGGGTACGGTAGAGTTGAACAAGCGCACAGTGGTTACGCAAGGTATGGATGATGTAGGGAACCGTAGGGGTATGATACAGAAAAGCGGCAGCGACGGAAAGAGGAGCAGGTACGGTAGATTTGGGCAAGAGGGGAGGGTACGGTAGAGTTGAACAAGCGCGCACTGGTTAGGCAAGGTCTGGATGATGTAGAGGAACCGTAGGAATATGATAGAGAAAAGCGGCAGCGAGTGAAGGAGGAGCAGGTACGGTAGAGGACGAGGGGTACCATTGATTTGAGGATGGGTAATTGTTTTTTTTGAACTCGGGAGAAGGAGAATTGTTCTTAGATCTGGCGAGAGAAGTCATTGATCATGTGAAACATTACTGTTGCAAGTGAGTTAGGGTGAAATTGTTGGGCAGAACTGCTGTATGGCAGAGAAAATTGTATGGTGTCCAATGTGCGTCAAGTTATGATTGAATTGCTCGATCCTACGCAAACATATGAATTGAATGAAACATGGGCACTTCAGCCCCGTTGGATAACTATTTTGAGCGGAAATACTCTGATGAATTGGTTAGCCGTGAAGGCTTGTTAGTTATAGATGATGAGAAACGGCCTTTTCGTAGGATGATCACAGGGACTTTCAAGAGATGTTTCAGGAATAATATATGGATCCATAGATGCTAGGACAGGATTGTCTTGCTTGATCGTGTACAAACTTATCTATCGCTTGAAACATACTTTCTGCAGGTTGATCTCGGGCGTCTCCGGCGTATCCGACGTCTTCGACGAGCTGTACGATCAGGTGAGTGAGGAGTGTAGTCGGAGCAGTCGGGACTGTAGTCACGACTTGGGTGGTTTTTAGCAGGTTCGGTTGCTTTCCTGGGATTTTTCTTGGCATTTCTAAGTTTCGAGATTGTTATACATTCTGATCTGGTCTGAGATTGTAATTCGCTGTACTCGCCTTATTGGAAGACTAATAACAAAGTTATATATGTATAATGAAAACAATACTTATAATTGCATTAATTAACCCATTTCCAGGCACAAACACTGTTCACGCACGACGGCCTCATGCTCGAGCTGGACAACCTGCAGTCCGAGGGATCCAGTGGGGTGGTGAGTGGGCTTCAATCTTTATGGGATGTGTGGAACATCTTTTCATGAGCCAGTATGTATCATAGAAATAAAACGTTCCGGGCACACGATACACGCGTCTATAGACAAACGCGCACAAAACGGCAGGCTTCGCTCCTTTTTGACATTGTTTCTCACTGTTTTTGCATGTATTGTGGTGTTTATCTTACATTAACTAACCAAGTCATTTCAGTGAACCATTTTGGAAAAGGAATATAGTGCGCACAGCGAATATTTCAGCGGTTCGAGGTTTTGTATAAACCTCGGACAGTCGGGAAACGGAACGTTTTATTCGTGGTGTATGCCACAATTTCTTGCGTTTATGATAGAATATAATTGCAACGCGTGGTATTTGTGTATTTTGTGCGTTGACGTTTCTCCTAGTGACTAGATTGATCATCATAGACTGATTTATGTGGGATAGTTGAAACGCGAGAGTCCTTGCTCGGGTGGGACAACCTGCAGTCTGAGGGATCCAGTGACGTGGTGAGTTATTTTTTTTCGTTGGTGGTTGAATCAGGATTATAACGTGTATATGGCCGAAAACGTAGTAGTGATTGATTTTCGTATATGGAAATACTGAGCTGTACACTAACAACTGCTCTTGCATGATAGTTGAAGCGCGAATATAGTGAAGCGTTGATGTTTTTTTCCGCTTATGTACACTACTTGCATTATATCCTGCTCTACTCATTCGGCCTTGAGGGGTAGTTGAAACGGAGAAATCCAGCCTTTCAATGCAGCCGCTAATGATGGAGTCCGAATTTTTATTTTTTTTTGTTATAACGGAACTGAAGCGCAGATTGAATTCCACCTGTTTTACTGGTCTTGTACAATTGTTGGAACACGAATTTCATAACCGACCCATCGTGTTTGTTCCGTGCACCATCTATATTGTTACACATATAAAATAATTAATGTCAGGGCGGAGACCGGGCGCGCACGCCCGAGGCGCCTCTCGCGCCGCTCGCCGGCACCGTCAAGTTCTGCTCCGACTGCGGCTGCGAGTGCCAGCCGTTCAACAAGCAGTGGAGGTGAGCAATCGGGACTAGAGTGTAGTCTCGAGCTGGCCTTGGTTGAGAACATTGTTGAAGTCCCGATAAGGCTAGGTCGACGGGCGTTTCAAAGTCCACGTATCATCTTGTGAAATGCGTAGTTTGTAATAACTTGTCAGTCGACATTCGGAAAAAAATATCTCTAGATACCCATCCAGACACATACACGCCGCACTGATTTCCATGGGTTGGGATGGTGTTTAAAATTGATATTCTGTTCTCTCGAGCCTTCAAAAATACTATTCAAGTCCCACCTTGCATCTAGGCAGATGTGCGTTGCAAGGATAGAAGATATCGGTTAAATTCTGCAAACGAGGATAACTCATTGAATCGTCTGTTGAAAAAGAAAATGATTGCGCCTCTTCAGGCACCTAGGCAGACGCGTGTTGCACTTGTTCCTATTCAGTGAGTAGCTTTCTCAGGGGGTGATCTCTTCTCGATTTTATTCCGGTCTAAACAATTCCCGCTTGCAGAAGTGCACGCGGGAACTAGGTTGATTCTTGGTGCTCTAGTCCATCTTCTGTTAGTGGAGATCATTTCACTGCTTCTTCCTCGTCATCTTTTTTTCGAAAATACAATCCCAATCTCAGTTGAAAATGTAGAAACTATGTAGATTCTGGCTGCACAGATACATCTTCTGCCATTGGAGATCATTGCGCTGATTTCTTCTCCGATTTTTCTCTGAAATACGATCTTAATTTCACTTGGATATGTACATCCGGAAACTAGGTAGATGAGCGTTGCGCCGATTTCTCTTGTACCCGAGAAGATCACGGCCCTTCTTTCTTCACTCACTTTTGTATCTAAAAGCCATCTTAATCTCGCGAGCACTAACGCTTCTAGTAAACAGGTCGATGGGCGTTGCAAAGACTGTGTATACTCTAGTGAGGAAAATGCGGGGGATACTCCGAATCGAATCTCTGTTCCTTTCTCATTCTCCCCATTGCACTTCCAAGTTCTTGTGTCGAGCTTTTCTTAGGCCTTGCCAATTAGGAGTTGCTTGTCTTGTGTATATTCTATTGAGTGTTGATGCGGGTGATATACTGACGACATCCTATCCACTTTATTCAATCAAATCCACTTGCAGATGCACGTCCAAGTTCTGCCTGAAGCTGAACGGGCCCGTGGAGCCGGACCACCACCGCAGCGACCGGCCGTCCACCTCGAATGGTCAGTTATTAGAGAAAGCGAGATTGACAAAGATTTTTGTGGTGGACGAAAATGAGCCATTGCTGCACAAGCCGGGTAGTTTGTTAATGTGCTTTGTGGAACACGAAGGTCACTGTTCCTTGTAGTTACCTCTTTTCTGTTTTATTTTCGAAAATCCAATAATTAACGTTTGCTTTAGCAGGCGCGTCAACCAGCCACCACCAGCAGCAGCCATCCACAAGTCGGCATCATCCCTACCCGCGCGCCGACCACACACCACGGAAGGTTGTGAGGGTGCAGGTGAGACCAGAGTACAGCGTGATTCGCTTTGAAATTGTGAGACAAATAGAGGCGTTGTAGCACATGCTGGATTAATTTGATTGGTATTATTTTCTGCGTCGAACTAGACACTGATTGGTTTTATAAGGTTTTTGTTGTTATGCATATGCTGCAACACGAAACTTACTGAACACAGCAGCTTACTGCTCACTACCAATGTGCGAAACTTTTTCGTTCGCTTAGCAATGCTTACTGGACAGAATCAAGGATGCAATTATATGCATTGTCCACTAATAATCCCTCCCCATTGCAGCCCACAGCGCCCGCTGCAGCCGATGCAGCAGCAGCAGCATCTGTAGCCGGTCCCTCGACGAGTCGGGGGACAGTCAAAGAGGAGCCGTCGACGATGAGAGGCGCGGCGAAGGAGGAGAGAATGGAGGTGAGTGCGCGCTAGACGCGACGGGTTAGAGAGATCGGAAAGGTGAGGGGTGCTTCATATGGTTTTTTTGGGATTGCCGATTTGTTTCATTAAAGCTCGAGGGTGAGTTCTATGGTTATCTGTATGGTGGAACGCGAAACGAGCAGCTCACCAATCGATTGATTTATGTAATTATTTTTCCCCAGATGGAAGACGAGGAGAGGCGGCGGAGAGTGGCAGGAATGGAGATGGGAGGAAGCATGCTGGGCATGAGGCAGAGCAGGAGGGACGAGTTTAATGTGAGTGCTTGCTTTTGTCATCGAATATAAAATGGGGGCAGGTGGATTGAGGGTTCCACATAGGGTGATCGGTGGTTTACTCGGACAGCGTTTGCTGAATACAGATCAGGCGTTATATTAAATTATATTAAATTAGAGAAAAAAAAGAGTTCAATAAGCGTTGGGGGCGATGGAGATGGGAGGAAGCATGCTGGGCATGAGGCAGAGCAGGAGGGACGAGTTTAATGTGAGTGATTGCTTTTTTCATCGAATATAAAATGGGGGCAGGTGGATTTGGGGTTCGTTGTGAGGTGATAGGTGTTTAATCCGGACAATGTACGTTGAATACACGTTGTGGGCTTTTAAAAGCTGTACGTTTGTGGGAAATTAATGGTAGTTAGTGAGGAGGAGGGAACGGGGTTTCATTAGTAATTGATAATAGTCGAAGACGAGCAGCGCACGTTGTGCATACTGTATCCTTTCGAAATATCCTAATTTTCCCTCATTGCAGTCCTCACTAGACGAGCCCTCCCCTGGTCGGAGCTTACATTAGTTAGGAAATGTTAGGAAAATGAACTGCTGAACTTTTGATTATTCGAATTCAAAAATACCTTAATCTCCCACCTTTCAGTCATCACTAGACGAGCCGTCCCCTGGTCGGATCAAGCGGAAGACCGTGCGGATATCACCGCCCCCGCCGCCGGTTCGATCGCCCACGAGGAGAGGCACGGCACGGCCAATGAAGTAGTGAGTTGGTTTGGATGTCCGCGCGCCCATGGGTATAGATAGGATGGTGTGCTAGGCGCGCCGGGTTTGAGATGGTAGTGGGAGCGGGAGCGCTAGAACTGCCACTCGTTCGATCACCAACACGAAGGGGGACGGCACGGCCGATGAAGTACTCTGGTATTTTTTTCCCAGTGGGATCCCAGGGAATTTCCCAGTGGGCAGTGAGGTAGGAAACCAATGGGAAATACCCTGGGAAACCAGTGGGAAGGGGAGAGACCCTGGGATCCCACTGGGAAATACTCTGGGAAACTAGTGGGAAAGTGGGCGTGGCTTAATTTCTCAAGTGCGGTTGCGCGAAGGAAACTGTTTTAATGAAACGTTTATTCTGAGTACTGAAACAAAACAACTTTACAACGTTCAACAAACAATCAAATCAACAAATGTTCTAACAACTAAATGATATTCCTAGCAAATAATCAAAAACAACTGCTGACACAGACTATCTACATTTTGGAGATGTCATTTAGCTCATAAGACTTATAATACCCATTGTCGTGAGTGTAGTTGAATTCGAATTGCTGTTCGAGCAATTGGGACTGCTCATTGCTGTGGTCCACCGAGACCCTCTGCTGACTGAGATCCATCAATCGATGAGATGATCTGAATATGACCTCATTAAAGGAGCTGAGACAGTTGCTTTTTTTATCAGAAGAAGCAGATGTATTGCGAATGAGGTATCTCACCTGGAAGTGGAAGGAGTGCTTCCTGGAGCGGACTCATTCTTTGTTCTTTTGATCACTCTAGTCGAACTGGTGGGAGTCGGCAACTCTTTCTTGAAAACTCTTCGAGATGGAGTTGGGACGAATTGGCTAAGAACAACCAGCGATATCACTAATCAACAAGAGCTCACAGACATAAACGTGAGATGTCTGACTTACAGTTTTGGAGATTCGACTTCTCCTGGAAAATCAACTTCTCTTTCCATTTCTCCCATTGACAAGTGCACGTTTTCATGCGCGCTAAAAAGTAAGATTTTATCCACGTGTGCCAATGAATGTTATATATCTACGTACCCCTCATTCTGGATCAGAGCATCTGTACTTCTATCTGAGACCTCATATTTCTTCAGTCCCTCGAAGCTATAACATAACTCATTATTTTCATTTCGCTTT
>LS554627.1:257137-268860 GCA_900490775.1 Pristionchus maxplancki
TTCAGTCCCTCGAAGCTATAACATAACTCATTATTTTCATTTCGCTTTCCATTTCCTCGTATCAATTTAAAGTAATTTCTACTATGAAACCTAAATATCATATCATTTTTTATAGTTACCGTAAACTTGATAAATGCGAAATATTTTCGCGCCCCAGTGAAATTCAAAAATATGGATTGATCAGTTCGCGATCGCTTTTTTTCAAATTGAAAACCCAAAATGAGGTATGATGAGCGTCTATTTGCACATAAACTTGTTAATTGTTTGGCTCATCCGCTGCCGTCCTATCTTTCTCTCTTTTCTCTATTTTTCTTCTTTCTTTCTTTTACTTTTCGCAATATTTTTCAATAATTCAATAACTAATTTAACATACCGGATAGAATGCATCATTAGAATCACTTATCGACAATATTGTTTCATTAATTTCCATCTCGTCTCTCCCCTCATCCTCATTCGAGTAACTACTCTCTTCACTTTCCTGCAATTTTTGCAGGTTGAACGGTTGAAGAGTTTCGGCTAATATTCATCTCATTATCCTCTTGTTGCATCTCTTTTCTTTCCAAATAGGTCAGACATAAAGCAGGAAAATAAATGTTTATAAATGCAATCAATGATCCTATTGCATCTTAATTTCATCACTTTCCATTCTACATAGTTCGCATATAAAACATGAATTTCAATATTTAAAATGCACCTCACTTTCATCAATCTCTTCTCTCTAAAATACAGCAAATAACTCACAGGCGAAATAACATTCCTTGGTGGTCGACCGCCCACTCCGAATAGACTTAGAATTTCTTCATCGTCAGAATCAAAGTCATACGCATCTGAATTATGAATCTAGTAGACACATGAGAATTCAAGGTCCAATTTCAACTATACCTCGATCCATCGAAAGACGGATAACCGCAGCGAATTTTGATATCCTTCTTATAGCTTAGAATGAGCAAATCTGCAATCAGATCGAGACGATAGAGTGCGGCCCATGGCGTACTACACATTGGAAAACAAAACCACATGAAATGCACAGAGAACACGGTCATAAATCAATAAAGTTCAAAAAATGAAATTCCGAATTCGAGAAGCGCTGAAGGTGCGCGAAAATAGTAACGCGAAAGCGCGTACGTTTGCCTGGGAAACCACTGGGAAATTGCCTGGGAAACCACTGGGGAGAGATCGGTGCTCTCTCCCCTCTCCCCTGCCCTGGGAAACCAGTGGGGATGCCTGACCACGCCCACTTTCCCTGGGATCCCACTGGGAAAAAAATACCAGAGTAGTGAGTTGGATTGGATATTTATGAGTGCTAGGCGCGCCGGGTTTGAGATACTAGTATGTTACGGTTCGATCTCCGACACGAAGAGGGATGAAGTAGGATATTTATGAGTTCTAGGAGCTCCGGGTTAGAGAGAGGGTGGGGCCCTAGAACCGCCGCCGGTGTTGGAATAAATCCCTCGAAGATGAATCAAATGTCAAAGTCAAATGGTTAGCTTCGGGTTTCAACAATACTAGTTGTAGGACAGTGATTGGCCTGGCTGATCTCCTCTTCTTACTCGTATGACTATAAGTAAAATTGCATATTCTTGCTGCCTGAATAATAAAACTTGCAAGGTTGAGAACGGCACCTGTCGGATTGGTGCAACAGAGTTGCTAGATAATAAGGCATGCCAGCCCAGCACTGGCAACGACCTGTGTTTCACAAAATAATCCCCTTTTGTGAAACAGAGAGCGGTGCCGGAATGGTAGGTAGTCCAGGCACCTGTAGGGTTTGGGCGTCAGGGATCGTAGGTAAATGCAAGAGTTATGGTCTGTTCAATGAGAGTTTTCCGCACTCAGTTATTCAAAAAATACTGCATCCTATAGTGTATTCCATAAACAAAAAACCGAGCTCAGCTCTCTCAGCAAAGTGGAGAAGACGCCGCCGGTGAGCGAGAACGGGCTGCGGAACTGCGCCTTCTGCGGCGGCCAGGTGCGCCCACAGATGTGCGGAGGCAACAAGCACAGGTACGGTATCCTACCGTAACCCCGCCCCCTGAATCAAGGAGGTGTTACGGTAGGCTTATAATAAAGATAAGGACAGTAATCCCTAGCGTTGCCAATCGTTACTCCGATCCTTTCGACATTAATAAACCAGAACACCACCGTTCTCATTGCATAGCGCGAAACCGCGTGCTTGTTTTCTTTTGTATCCCGAAAGTCCTATTCCTCCTATTTCGAAAATAGCCAAATCAGAAGACTACCGTCGCGGATGATCCTCGATATTCAGCACATGCCGGCTTCTCATTGCATAGCGCGAAACCGCGTGCTTGTTTTCTTTTGTATCCCGAAAGTCCTATTCCTCCTATTTCGAAAATAGCCAAATCAGAAGACTACCGTCGCGGATGATCCTCGATATTCAGCACATACAGGTGGCGGTGCGTGGACAAGAAGTGTCGGAAGTGGTACGGATGGGTGAAGTCGAGCGACGAGGTGCCCAAGGACATCAACAAGAAGGGTGAGTAGTAAGAGATATAAGTGCATGACCTGGTGACTTGGAGATTCGTGAATACGTGATGGAAAGTATATTCGGATGATTTGCAATCATTCAGGTCGTTGATCAAAATCTAGTATTGAGTAAAATCAATAAGAATACTATATTTTTCTATAGTAGTGAAGTACCAGGAAAATGGAGGACCTTGATTTTACTGACAAGGGAAGGGCACACCCTTATCCCGAATTTGAGGTATGAGCTCTATACCATTCGAAAGAGCATTAAAAGTTGAGTTGATTCACGTTTTCAAAACCTGCTAAAGCGACCTGTGGTAGGAGGTAGGTCACTTTTTCTGAAACACCCTTCAACACTGGGATCTGCCTCTACCCAACTCGCGAGCAGTTAGCGCATTCTTGTGCTCTCTCACCGCATGGCCGTTTGGTGTAGGGGTAACGCTCCACGAGTGTCACCATTTTGGCGCAAGTTCGACTCCTCTCCAAGGCAAAATATTTTTGCTGATTTATTTTTGCATTTAAAATAGTTCTCTGATATTCACATAACAGTATCGCACTATATTGGAACCATTTGTGCCACAATTTAAGATTTCTTTACTAATTTACCCCAATTTGACGTTTTCATATATTTTGTGTCTACAATACGCTTGGGAACTATAAATTACAAATGAAAAGTGATTTCGAATGCATTACGCAATTGAAAATGCAAAAATAAATCAGCAAAAATATTTTGCCTTGGAGAGGAGTCGAACTTGCGCCAAAATGGTGACACTCGTGGAGCGTTACCCCTACACTAAACGGCCGTCCGGTGAGAGAGCACAAGAATGCGCTAACTGCTCGCGAGTTGGGTAGAGGCAGATCCCTGTGTTGAAGGGTGTTTCAGAAAAAGTGACCTACCTCCTACCACAGGTCGCTTTAGCAGGTTTTGAAAACGTGAATCAACTCGACTTTTAATGCTCTTTCGAATGGTATAGAGCTCATACCTCAAATTCGGGATAAGGGTATGCCCTTCCCTTGTGAGGATTTCGATGTAGCACACACTGGTGAGCTAGGTTGTCCTTTTGACCCCACACTGCCGCAAACCGGTCAACATTCGGCGAAAAAAATGGACGTTTTTGCCATTCGCACTGACGCACCAGGGAGGCAGAAATGCACCCGCGCTGACACAACTTGAAAATCGGGCACAACATTAGCTCAGCAGTGGTAGCACAACCAAATTGGGATTGTCCATGTTGGATTTGTGGCGCACGAAGCGGCCATATCCTAGTGTGGTTACAACGGGTGATTCCTCGTCTTTTCTCCTCTAAATAATATATCTTCCAGCCCTCGGCGCGTCTCCCGACAAGTCGTCCGGGCCGGGATCGGTGGACGCTTCGCCAATACCAGAGAAGAAGCGACTGGGACGACCACCCAAGCATCAGGGACTGAAAATTCGGTTGGGCACGACGAAAAAAGAGGTGAGTGTGGGCTAGGGGGCGACGGGTTTGACCAGGAGATGAGAGTGGGCGAACTTGGAGACCAGAGGCTGGGGTAACGAGTAGGCATGACAATAAGGGAGGTGTGGGTGGATGATGGTTTCATGGGAGCAATAAGCACCGAACAGAGTTGTAGAACGCAATGCAGGCTGCTGTGGCGCTGGTAAAAATAAGAATAAGAGTGCCATGATAGGACACACGATTCAGGTTTCATGGGTAGCATGAAGTCGGATCAGAGTGGTAGAAAACAATGGCATGAACTGCTCTACTTCTAACAATAAAAAATATTTATCAGAGAGTGAAGGACAGGTTGTGAAGAAGTGAGCTTGAATTTATTATTGTGGTTCTACATAGATGTACGGTATCAGCAATGTGCGCGATGATCAGCAACTTGTGCTGGTCATGAAGCATGAATTTCCCAGCAGGGCCTTTGCCATCGATGGTCAGGAGAAGAGATGAGTTCTGGGGGTGTTTTAATATTATTGGATTCTGGTTTCATGAGCATTCTAATAGACGAGCAGAATTAGATTAGTAATCTCAGCTCTGCAGCGTCTCGTAATAAAATACTTATAATCGATGGCCACTAAATCGTCAATTGATGAATTTCCAGCTTTTAGTTGAAATGTGTTGCGCGTAACTCACAGGTTATTTGTGATTTCATCCTCCATCGTGCGTCGTCTTCTATTTTGTTTAATTGATAAATTATCGATCTATTGCAGCTCGAGGCGGCGCGTCCCAAGCGGAAGTACACGAAGCGGAAGGACCGCGAGGCGATGGCGGCCGCGGAGGGCGTGCTGCTGGGGCCGGATGGGAAGAAGCTGCCGAAAGCAGCGCGGTCGTTGAGCCCACTGACGCAGGTACGGTATGGGGTACGGTAGGTGGGTGTGGTAGCCGATAGGGTACGGTAGGGGTGCAGTAGGGGGATGGGAAGAAACTGCCGAAAGCAGCGCGGTCGTTGAGCCCACTGACGCAGGTACGGTATGGGGTACGGTAGGTGGGTGTGGTAGCCGATAGGGTACGGTAGGGGTGCAGTAGGGGGATGGGAAGAAACTGCCGAAAGCAGCGCGGTCGTTGAGCCCACTGACACAGGTACGGTAGTTGATAGGGTACTGTGGGTAGTGGCTGGAACGGTAGAGGGTGGTAAGGTACGGTAAGAGTGTTGGGGCCGGATGGGAAGAAATTGCTCAAAGCAGCGAGGTCGTTGAGTACACTGACACAGGTACGGTATGGGCACGGTATTAAAGTGTGACGGAGTACGATGGGCTGGAACACTAGAATGTAATCTGAATGTTTTCATTGCTTTCGAAGGAACTGCCACGAATTCATTAAATAAGATGACCCCCCTTAGCATTGTATCAATCGTGAAACACACGACTGAGGGATTCTCAAACATTGTTTTTGTTCTACGTAGCTGCAACTGATTGAATAAGGTGCGGCGTTCGAAACTATGAAGCAATTGTGAAGCAGAAATCATACTCGTCTGATTTCTCTCCAGAAAAATCGGAACCATACCTGTCCCAGGGAGCTCCTTGGATTTTTTTCGTTCTAACTACACGGGTCTCCGGGACATAAATTTGCTTCGGTTGTACGGGTCACCCCCTATTTTAGGGTATTTTTCAATGATTTTTGGTACAAAACTAACGGGTCACCTCTGAATTTTTCGGGAAATCTCAAAAACTGAACGGGTATGCGCCACCTTGAAGTTCCTCAAGGAAAACGGCGGACAGCTATGATCGGAACAGCACTCACGGAAAATTCGGCGGGTTTTCCTTCGGCAGATACTGCGACGATAGCTTTCTGGGAGACTGATGATGGGTATTATTGTTGTATTCTACGTACCTTGATAAAATCGAAGAAATTGCGATGGCTGAAACTTTGTACTGATGGTGAAACACAGAAAGTGTGGGGCGTTGTATTTTCGATACCGCGGTATTTCATCTATCAGTTGATGGCACAGGTTCAATCATGTGTTAATCTCAATAGGATACAGTAATCTAGCAGGGCTACCGTAATCCTAAAAATCGATAATTTCAGCGCGAGGCGGCGTTCCGGCCGTCGACGCTGCAGCGGCGCAGTCGGTGGTGGACGGCGGAGAAGCGGCGGAACGACTACTCGCCCCCGAGGGACATCAGGTACGATGGGGTACTGTAGGGAGGGTTACAGTTGAATAATGTAGGGGTTACGGTTGAGCGCTGTTACTCTGATAATGGTGCTGTTGCTACGAGAGACGGCGTGTATTAGTGAGATTAGTGGATGTGGCGTCGCAACCGGAGATGGGTGTTTGAGCAATTCAGATTTTGACCAGTGAGGTTTGGGATGCGAGTAGTTGACATAAAGGAGAGCTGCTCGGGTTGGTTGATCGGACGCCCATGTTCAGCATAAACTAATCTGAATCAATATTGCAGAGGCGAGACGCCCCTGGACGCGGCGGCCTCCTTCCGACTGATCTCGTCAGCGATGAGGTGAGATTTCAGCTTCTGACCGTGAGATTGATAATGCGACTATGAGGAGACAGTGCGTGATAGGGGCGCCGGGTTAGGCAAGAAAGTAGAAGGGGGTTGGGAATGCGTGATGATCCCGTAGGAAATGAGGGGGCTATGACGTTTGAGCAACGACAATTGTGCAACGGGTCATAACTTCCTTCAAACTTGAGATAACCACTCGAAAAAATTCCGCTGGGTGTGTCAAATGTTAGCTACGCAACTGCCCGGTTTCAGGTCGCTAACTTCATTTTGAAATTTCTTCACAAATCCCTTTAAACTCAATTTTTCGACTTTTGAACATTACATATTTGTGATGCAACGCAGTCTCAAGATATTTTCATTTGCGCATTCCCGTTGCTCAAATGTCGTTGCTCGAATGTTATAGCCTCGAAATGAAGATATGTAGGTCTCAAACTATATTCTAGACGATATTGGGAAATACCGCAAAATTCGAGATTTGAAGCGGCACTGAGACTAGTTGTGGGGAGGAGAGGAAGGGAGTTAACTATTGGGAAGTCAGTGTTTTTGCTTGTTTTACATTTGGATTGTTTACTGCCAAAGACTACAATGCAGCGTCAAAGTTATTGATGTTTGATTTTTTTTGTTTTGTACCACGCACTGAATAAGCCCCACTGTTTGGAACTTGACGTAACACTGAAACATGCGAGTGACACATTTTTACCAGATGCTCTAGTGTCCTTAATTTTTTTAAATTAGCTATATTAATAACTAATTAATGTTCCAGAGCTTGCTCGGTGACTGCGTCGAACTCGGTGGGCGAGCCGGGCACGGTGGCGGGCGCGATGGATATATTGATGGACACGCTCTGCTCGTCGGTAGGTCAAGGGATGGATGAGAGTATTGATTTGAAAAAATATTGATAAAGTCGTTACGATGGCCCTGACATTTTGAGATTAACTTTCGCATGAACAGAGCGGTGCTTTCTGATTTATGGTTTCATGAGTTTGTCAAGTTTGCTGTGGTGAACTATGGTTCGATAAGAAGTCGTCTCACATGATATAAGTAATAACTTTCATTCAGATGGCTCCACTATTATCTCTACTAAACCAATTCCCTCGATTCGCGCCCACCGACGAAATCAACACGTCACTCTGGAACTCCAGCCTAGTGCACACGCCAATTTTCCAGTGATCTTTGATCTCTATCCATTGGTCTTTATAAGACCTCGTACTATACTATAGTTAATATCGTTGTTTCATTCAGTATTGTATCGTTAGTAAATCCCCCGTTTAGTCATTGTTTGTCGACTCAAAAGCCTAGAATTTGTGTGCATTTCTGACCCGACTTGGTGCAAACGAAACCGTGCTACATAAATGCCTTACGTAATCGCAGTAAACTCGGTTTTGCTTATAAAATGCTGCCTTTTTGATTGTTCCATGTAACGTTTTAATTGTTTTGTGTGTTGCATCCATTCCAATATTCATTTTAACACCGTTTTCGGGAAATTTTCTACCTCACAAAACTTATATCCTGCTGCTCTATTGGTAGTTTGACTACGTTTTATGGCTTTTTTTATCAATTACTTTTTTTTTAAATCCTGCATTCGAGCTGATTTTTGTTGTCGAATTGAACGACTCATCGAATGGCCGCAATTTTTAGTTAGATTTTCCTCTTGATACTCAGTTCTGCGTTCTTTCTTCTTTCAGTCGGATCCACTTTTGAATTGTAAATGTTGTTGAGGATTTGGCGATTGTGTATGGGTATGTTGCTGAGATAAAGTGTGCTTCTAGATGATAATTAGTGGTGTTACGCGGAAAAAATCTGAAAAATATATCTGTGGTAATCAAGAACTTTAATCGATCAAAAATAAAATCAGTTCATAAGCATTAGAGAAATGTCAAAATACGGTAGCGTGTAAGCAGTCTGCGACCAACTGCATTTTTTGCTCATTTTTACAATTTGTTTCACCGCAGGTTTATCGATTTTCCTGTTTTTATTTATATTTATTATTAAAGCCGTTTCATGCGGCTACCACACCAGCATCTATCTAGCATCAAATTAGGATGATGCCGCATTGCTAAAGGGCTTCAATTCGCATTGTAATATTTGCCAGCCACATTAGCAGTTGTACTCGTTGTCCATTGTCTTTTGTATTTATGTTTTGCTATTTTTTATTTTAATGCACGTTTAAGGATGGGTACTAAACTCTCGGTCTCGCTCGAGGGCGGCTTCCAGCCCGAGATCGCGCCTCGCACCGACCGCCCGCCCACCTTCGACCCGCAGTACGGCTTTGAGGGGCAGCGCAAACCTAGAGAGGTTACTTTTTCGTTCCTTTCCTGCTTTTAATTTTGTTAAAAAGAATCTATTTTTATTCAAAATGTTGAATTCATCTAGTTGATAATCGCTAAACTGCTGCTTTCCCTGCAGTTCAGCAGTTGTCATTGTTGCTCCAATTGCTTTTAGAATTTTAGTTGATAACATTGTTACTTATTCATTTGCTTTGTTATTCACTTTTTAGTTAAAATACTTTGTCAAAAAGACATTGGCATTGCAGATGAAGGCGACTTGGGAGGAGATGGACCAGTACAATCTCAAGCCGGGTCAGCGCGACTACTGTGCGCACCTGCTCATGCCGCTCATGAAGTGCCAGGTAAGAATTGTGTTTCATCGGTGTCTTAAGTTCGCTCTCTTACCAATTAGATTGATGATCCGTTGCTATTTTTCCTTATATCTTCATATAGATTGCAATGCATTTATCCTCTTTGGATACTGGGTAGTGTAGATCAGCAGCTAAATAATAAACCATCCTTTCCAGACGGAGAACGCTCCCTTCGCGGGCCACGCGTGCGACGGCGCGCGCTCCGCCTGGGACAAGTGCGAGTATGATGACTACATCATGCGCATCAAGGTGAGGACTTATATTCATTTGGAAATTCACAATCACCTGGTTTCGAATGGTATAGAAACTTCTGTTCTTGGGAGCAACTATGAAACCTTTTCAATTATTTTTTTTTGGTTATGGAGTTTTGATACTGGTTTTCTTCCCGAGAACTGTGAAACTAATTGAAAACGCGAGGTTCGGGATCTTTCCGAGTGAAACTTCAAAATGCCTGGTTCCGTTGTGAAATGTATTCCTACTTTCAGGAGTTCGAGCGCGAGCGACGACTGCTGCAGAGAAAGTCGCGCAAGGACGCCAACTAGACACGACTACTGTAGTTATGAGCATACTGTATTGACTGGTCGACTATCGATCGTCTGCTGTGTTTCCTTTTCGATGTAGAGCCAAATGGATAAAGTGCGATTTATATATTTTATTCGTGCAATAAAGGTTGAATGAAGCGTCGTTGCTCGGTCGACAGAATGTACCTTGTGCAGTGGAGGCGATTTCGAAAATATTTAAGTAATTCGAAAATAATTAGAAAGATGAGCAAGAAAGGCTGGGAAGCAGCGCTGGAGAGCGGACTCAAGATGAGCGGAGAGACGGGCGCACAGAAGGAGCTGGGATGGCTCATGATCGCCAAGTGGGTTTAAAAAAATTTTTATTTCTCGACCAACAGGGATATAATCATGCTAGTAGTGTTCCGTGAGCTTTGTGTGGTGATTGAAACTAGAATAGACATGGAGAATCATGCTCGCCAAGTTAGGTATTACCACTTTTTCTTCCCCGTGTATCATCTATAGAGGGTCTCCGTAGTTCTTGTGGTGTGTCTGAGACTTGTATTGGCCGGTTAGTGAAGCCCTGATAGGAGCTGGGATGGCTCATGATCACCAAGTCGGTTTTAATATTTTGGCATTTGTCGACGGAACAATAACGCTAGGGGTATTCCTTGTGTTTTGTATTACGATGGAAGCGCAAATGGGCATGCTAGTGAATGCTGGGTTCTTGATTGTCACTTTTTAAAAATTCCGCTCTCAATGACTTACATATCATATTTAGAAGGACCAACTTTGCTTTGAGTTGTGGTGGAAACTGGGATATGCCTGCTAATGACAATCGAGAAACTGTATTCTAACGCCGTCAAGTCGTCCGATTTCATCAAGATGAATAACTTCTTCGTGCTCCTGCCCGATCCTTCAACCTGATCAAATCCGATCATAGTTAATCCATTCTCATCTGCAGGTACCTGCCGCGCTGCTCGGAGCAGGAGAGGCGCACGCTGCGCAGTCGCGTGTCCTCGCGATTCACGAATGCGTGCCAGGTGAGGGATACCATAAATTCCCTAAAAATAACAAATTTGGAACTTAGAATTTGAATAACATTGCGGATTGTCGATTGGTGTCAGTAGTAATGAGGGAACGATTTGTGGTTAGTGTTGTCCCGTGAGAAGTGTTCTTACTTTTGCTGGGTAGTTTCGTGATTCCAGTTTCCTGTTTATCTAGATGATATGTCTCGAAGACAGTTCGATGAAGGTTTCCCCGTTAAAATAATTTATTATAAGGATACATCGTCCGTGCCTGCCAGAGTATGTATGTATGCAGAGTTTACTAGGCAGAATGCTGAGTAGTGCAAACAACATTTTGTCATGGTGTCGTATTCTTGCAAGGAGAATTAGCGATCCAGGAGGCTTGTATGAGTGGTGCTCGAGAGTAGAAACGATTTGACTTCATCGTGGCTGGAAATAAATAGAAAAATTATGCTCATCGGTGTATGAAAGGTGTGCAACTGTAATTGTGGGAATGATCCTACAACTAGACAAATTGGCGATTCGGGAAGGTCGTATCAGTAGTGTTCTTCATGGAAACAATTATTCGGCCATCGCGTAAGAGGGATAAAAAATCACAAAACGCTAGGTGAGGATGATTAGCCACGACAATGAAAGCAATCTGACTATCTGATTTAGAGTATTTCAGACCTGTCGCTCACTTTTAACCGATTATTAAATATTAATTAATTGATCATTGCAGACCTCGCACTTGCTCAAGTCGGCACTGTTCGTGCGCGCGGCCCTCGCTGCGTTCCCCGCCTTCCGTACGCTGTACAAGGCGCAGCTGGACGAGTACCTGGACGAGCTGCTGAGGGAGGCACAGGAGAAGTGAGTGCGGTGAAACAGGGAATGGGCCGGGTTTGGTGGTCCGAGGAAGGTAAAAAGAATACCTGGACGAGCTGCTGAGAGAGGCTCAGGAGAAGTGAGTGCGGTGAAACGGGCATGGGCCGGGTTTGACGGGAGGCTGGAATCAGGGCTGGGGTTTTCCGATTTTCCTTTATGCGAACTTTCTGGAAAATTCATACAGTCAAATCCGTTTTTTAAACAAGACGCTAGTCTTCTTATCCTTGCCTTCCATAGTATTATTGTCGATACTATGGGGGGGGGGGGGGGGGGGG
>LS554627.1:268960-285853 GCA_900490775.1 Pristionchus maxplancki
GGATCGAGAAGGCCGTGATGGAGCTGAGGAAAGTGGTTGGAGAGGTACGGTAGATTTCGGTAGCCGGATATTAGCAGCGTTTACGGAAATGATAGACCGTGATGGAGCTGTATGTGTGAAAGGTCGTCGGAGAGGTACGGTAGTGTTGATTGCGGTGGGGTTTGAATAGTTGGACCATTGGATATAATTCCCAATTTTAATTAAATTGGTTGATTTAGTGCTACGCATTTTTTATTTGAGTCTCAATCTAGTCACTACTGCGATTGTTTCGTGACCCATGGTAGGATAATAATTTTGTCATCTGATTCCCTAATTGCAGTGCGGCAAGTAGGTCGATGGTTTTGGGTTTCCTATAAAAAAATTAGGACCACATCTTCTAGCTGGTGCGATAATTTACGTGACTGGGTCACAATTCTATTAATTGCAGTGCGGCAAGACGGTGGAGGTGACGGGGCTGCGGGCGCACCGCGGCAGCCTGCTGCTGCGTCTGGTCGCCGACTGCGCGCGACATGCCGAGAAGGGTGAGTTCCGATGCCTGTGATTGTCCCGTGTTCAGACAAAATAAAATCGTAGGATTCGTATTACCTCGTGATAATTGCGTTAAATAGTTGAAGGCATACTAATTCTTTCTTTATGTTGCTCCACCTTTGATTAGGTAAATGCGCAACTGAACCGTTATTGTGATGCTCCTAGAATCGCGATTGTCTAGGTTTGGTGTATCCTTTTTTTACAAACGTTCCTGGATTCTGGAAAAAAAACCGCTTCAAATTTTGCAATATGACCAAGGCAGATTGTGATTTCGCCAAGTGATCTTACACCGTGATTGATTGGGTTATCTGATTAGGACTCGATGAATTGTGGAAAAAATAATAATGAAATTTCTCAACCCACAGGTTCCTGCCTTCCCTCCTACCTGCTGGACGCGATCGGCGGCGCGATGGAGCGACCGGCGTGGCGCGTCGGCGCCCTCCGCCTGCTCGAGGCGGTCGTGCGCGCGGCCAGCTGGGCAGTGGCCAGCAATGCGAAGTGAGTTTTTTTTAAATTTTGGGTGTACGGTAGGATATGGTGATGCTGTGGGAGATGTTGGGCAGCAATGCGAAGTGCGTTTTAATGTAGGATACGGTATTGAATACAGTAGTACGGTGCGAATAGGGGGGGGGGGGTTGCGGTAGAAGAATGCTCGAGGCGGTCGTGCGCGCTGCCGCCTGGGCAATGGCCAGCAATGTGAAGTGAGTTTTTAACCTGTGGTTGGGGGTACGGTAGGATATGGTAGTGCATTAGGTTATTGACTGTGCGGAAAGGCGGCGGCGAGCAATGCGAAGTGAGTATGCGTGGTTGTAAAACCGAAGAAAACATCATATCGGTAATGTAAAATCAACAAGAATGTTGTAATGCTAACGACGCCTCGAATCACCTAGTTTCAATATTATGCATTTCATTCTGTCATGCGCATCAATTTCTTGATTTTGATTTATGGATAGTTGTTGCATTCCTCGACTTGATCAATCTCATCACATCGTGCACGGTCTTCAAGTTCGGTTGATGCCTCGATTCGTCTGTTACTTGATTTGTGAATACATTTACTGGTCTCTCACCTTTAGATTTGTAAAGACTGTGGGTTAGACATCTATCATTTCCCGTGAATTAGGCGGGATCTTGAAGTGCATTTGAATCCTAGAATCAACTCACTCCACTCCTGCTTCCCTTTGCCAGAATTAGTATATATTTAGGACATTACACGTCAATTATCAATCGTCGTTGTTTAGGACGCGAGCTTATAACTTCTCTGATTCTCCTCGAATTACCTACCCACTTCTTTAGAATAGTGTGTAGGGCTAGAACCAGCTGCATTATCAATTCCAATACTTCATGTAGCGGTTTTCACCTGGAGTTGGTGCTTCGAATCACCTATTGTCTTCATGGTATTTGCCTTTAAAAATACCCCGAATTTCCCGAATCGCTTACTCATCTACTTCAATCACTCGCATATTTGCAGATCCCTCTGCCAGTCACTCATTTTTAGAATAGTGTTTCGGAGTAAATTCACACGGAATATTAAATCCGTTTTCTCATATCGGAGTTGTAACATTGAGTTGAGGCCTGAAATCACCAATCCATTTCCAGATCCCTCTGCCAGTCACTCATCCGCCAGCCGCCGTCGGCCGAGCTGTACGACGTGCTGACCGCACTGGAGGAGACACTCGGGGCGTCCAGTCATGTCCACGCCCATCTAGCGGTCAGATAATTAGCTTAATTTGTAAAATATACCTTGATTTGGATTAGTACTGGGTAAGTAGTGCGTTAGGTTGGGTTGTACGACGTGCTGACTGCACTGGAAGAGACACTGGGCGCGTCGAGCCCATCTGGAGGTGACCTTCGATTTTATATTGTTAGAATAGAGCAGATCTGTTTGTGGTGCGACGGTTGAGAGCACGCGAAAGGTAAGACAATGAATCTCTTTTGGATAGATAGGGGGATATTGGCGTGATTGACGAAACTGCCGGGCCTATGTTTCGCAAATTAGTTACCTTGAGGGGAATACCGCCGGCGGTGGTTCTTCGATGATTTAACGGTAAACAGTGATAATTTGAGTATCTGCAGCATCGGTGTTTCGCATAGGCGATATCTCAAGGAGCTTGCCTTCCCAGTGATTTCAATGGCTTCTAGACATGGAAAATATATTATAATTCTCAGATCGTGTTCAACTCGCTGAAGCACCCGCTGCCGGCCGAGTACGCGGACGAGGCGGCGAGGTTGCTGGAGACGGTGATCACGAGATCGGGTGAGGAAAAATGGCGTTTTGATTGTTTTTGGAGGTTGTTTGAATCCTAGGCCAGCGGGTGTTGCGAATTAGAAACCGTGCCGACGTGTGTTGTTGATTCTGCGGGTTTTCTGTTGAATTACCTTCTCTTGTGTTTTATTGGCACTTTTCTAGTTCCGCACTGGGCCCCGCCCCCTTGGCCCCTCCCCTTCCCCATCGTACTCCTCCCCTAATAGAAGGGACCTTAGACAAAAAATGTCTTTAGGATTTCTTGAGTTAGTGTGCTTAGGCTTAGGCTTAGTCTCAGCCCAAGAATCCGCCAACTCTTCAAGAGGAGGAGTCGAGGGGGCGGGGCCCAGTGCGGAACTAGAAAAGTCCCGTTTTATTCAAAGTGGTGAGACATTTGTATCCGGGGACAAACTTTAATACCTAATTTTGCAGTGTGTTAGCCTAGCGCAGCTGTCACTAACGCGCGCTAGAGATAGCGAGACATAGTGCATACAGAGGCGCGATGGAGCATGAGCAGCGGTGTCCGAGTGGTTAAGGAGTTTGACTCGAAATCAAATGGGCTCTGCCCGCGTAGGTTCGAATCCTGCCCGCTGCGAATCTTTTTGCCTCATTTTTCGCTCCATGGATGACTAATTATTTTCTCTAAATTTTTATATTTCTTGTATTCTTTTTATTTTTTCTTAAGGTAGACTAGAGGATAGGTTATGGCGATGATGACATAGCTTGCTCTCCTTAGCGATCCTTTTGCAAGAATCGATAACAGTGACATTAGCTCGTTTTCTTGCAAGTATTTCTCATATATGGTCTAGGCGGTTCCGCGCTCCTGTGAGGTTACATTTCAATGAGAGGATGCAATTGCCTGATTGCACATTGCTTCTTGGTAGAAATCTAATCTTACAATCCCGTTGATTCCTTGCTCTAGCATGATTTCATCTACCTGTCGTAGTGAGTGTACTGATATCTCTTGGATTACTATTTTACCAAACAATAAACCTCCTCATACATGCTTGCTTACCAGCCGGCCTCATTGTAACCCGCCGATAAAATTTGATTCTGGTTTCAATTTGATTCTTTCTCCCTTCCAGGCTCCCTTGTCGACCCGGCGGTGCTGTCATGCGTGTGCTCGGCGGTCTGCGCCACCGCACTGCGCTACCGTGCCCAGCCAGCGACCACCCTGGTGTACGGCAGACTGGTGGCTGCCCTGCTCTCGCACGGAAATGACACGGTGCCAGTGCCGGTGCATGTGAGTGGGTTACGGTAGGGACATTGTAGTTGTGTACGGTGGAGTGTGTACAGATTGGTTACGGTATTTCTTCCAATCAATCGATAACTGCAGATCGCTCGCTCGCTCATCGCCTCGATGGGACCGTGCGCGGAGCGGACCCGACTGCAGCTGATGGCCGATACGGCGTGCAGGTGAATAAAGTGGACTGAAGTAGATTGGGGTCTGTGTTAAACCAAGGAATCACGCGTCCATTGCGAATTTTGAATAAGTAATGAATTGGTGAGTCCGTGAAACGCAAAAGTTGAGTGCATATTCTGACAGAAACAGCTCGATGAATCAAGTTTCCTAGACGAACATTTGTATATCATAGTAATCATTTTTAATCAGAGATGCTTATGTCCTTGCCTGTAGCTCATGGCCATCTGTAGATTATTTCGGTTCATATTGGTTTTGATTTTCTGGTGGTTCCCGACGGATGTGCATTAAAGAAATTTAAGTGAGCAGTATTTTGGGGAAGGGTGAAACGGGAGTAATGCTAGGGCACAGGTTACCTACTTTTTTGTACGACCAAGGCTCAGAATAAACATTAATGGGACTCGGTTAGTCGAGATTAGGGGTTGGAGTGAAACACAGTTACTGTGTGGGCATTGTGGATCTGCAGCTGAGATCCGACGCAGCGTGCAGTTGGCCGTGGTTGGTTACTGTACGAAAAGATGGTACGGAGTAGCGGGTATATCGATATTCTGATTTTGTTTCTAACATAAAGAGGGCAGAAGAAGAATATTGTTGCTCCACTGTGAACGATTTTTTGGGGATTTTGTGAAACACAAGAAATGAGCGCAATGTTGACTTTTATTCAATCTCCTCGCAAACTTTTGCGGGCGCATGGAATCCTTGCGTCTCGCTCTAGGGACACCGGAGTTGGCGAATTTATAATTACAATTAATTACTAATTAATTAATTAATTAATAATTCAACTATTTACCTAATGCATTACAGGCCGCGAACGTTCGCGATGGCGCCCTCTCTGCTGCTGGAGGAGACGCTGAGGGTGAGGAAGGAGGCGGCCGTGAGCAAGGCTGTGAGGAGGGAGGTGGAGGAGGAGGAGGAGGAGAAGATGGAGGAGAGGTTGGTATTGATTTCCTGCTGAAAATGTGGTGAAATGGGGCAAAAAATAGGGCTTAACACGTGGTAAATGTTGAAAAGAAAGAAGGGGGCGATGAGTAGGGGGTGAGCAAGGCAGTGAGGAGGGAGGTGGAAGAGTAGGAGGAGGAAAGGTAGTGGTTGGGGGGGGGGGGGGTGCGTATCTGTGGGGATGCAGCGATTTTTTGGCGTAAATCGTCTTTCGATTGAAGACAAACTTTCGATCACATGATGAAAAGCCGGCGAAGCGCTGATCGTGCTGGAATTGCTAGGATTGGTCATATTTGAACGATATGAAGAAAACACATTGCCATTGAGGCACTTGATCAAGTATGATAAATTTCTGGAATATGAAACAGCCTGGTACATGCCTAACTAGTGAAGACTGTTGATATATTGAATATTTTTGTATTTAGAAAGAAAACCCGCAATTATCGGCATGTGTATGCTTGATGAATACGCTTGTGTACTGCTAAGGCAATTCTTGTAAATACTTATTCCTTGCAGCCCAGCCGACGAGGAGGCAGCAGCTGCAGCAACCGCAGCCGACGTAGCCCACCAGCAGGAGATGGTGCAGATGAGGGTGGCGGAGGGAGAGCAGAAGAATGGAGTGAAGGAGGAGGAAGAGGTGAGAGGTGGAGTTTGAAGGAGTAGTAGTATTGCACATTTTTTCGACATAAGCGATGCCAGCATTAGAAACTGGAAACTTTTTTGTTATTGAATCCTAGCTGCAGCGCGAATTGTATGGTTAATAACCATTAATTATTATTTGGTGCAGATGATAGGCTCGAATGAATTAGTTAACTAGAAAATGATCATAGTATTGTGTGAATGCTGAAACGCGAGTCGCATTGGTTTCTCTAAATCGTAAATAGCGAGGAGTACGCAATCAAACGGTTAATTTAGCTGTTTTTAATAGTAAGTGAAACAACCGCTGCGCTTTGTTTCTTTTGAAAACGGATTTGTTTTGAGAGTACACAGACCGAGAAGTGATACTGACAATTGTTCGCGAGAAATTATGTTTAAGGGCTGGTGAAACACAATTATGAGGGGTCATCTTGAATCCCACTTTCATTCTCTCATTGCAGGAGGAGATGGAGGAGGATGATGAGGAGGGAGCAGAGCAGGTGAAGGAGGAGAAGAAGGAGAAGGGAGGGAAGAAGGAGATCCACATCCAGAGCCGGAAGGAGAAGAAGAAGGCCGCCAAGAAGAGAAGGGTACGGTGGAGTACGGTAGCTAAGGATATTGATTGGTAGATGGGGTAGAGGTTATGGCAGGGACGGGATTACAGACAACGCTTGAGATATTGATTGGGTGGTAGGTCAATGGTTACTCTAATATCGCAGCTGATATTTGTGGTAAGAATAGCAACAACAAAAAGCAGGCGCTATGCAGTTCCAGAGAGATTAAGTATGGCCGAGCGTATGGTCTTTAACGATGAGATTCGTCTTCGTGGGTGAAAAAATTATAATTATTCGTGCCAAGTATTAGATACAACGACCTTACATGTGGTGTTAAACTACGGATATTATTGATTGATAGGAAATAATATGAATAATTTGCAGCTCGAGGAGAAGGCGGCGGCATCGGCGGCCAAGAGACAGAAGACGGGATGGGAAAAGAAGGAGGTGAAAGAGCCAAAGGAGCCGAAGGTGGAGATGGAGAAGAAGGTGAGTGGAGGGGAACAGTTCTGTAGGGAATAGAACTTATGGAGGATGAGTGCGGTAAGATAGATGTGCTAGAAGCAGAAGACGGGATGGGAGAAGGAGAAGAAGGAGGGAAAGAGGAGAAGAAGGTGATCGGATGAGACAATTAAGTTGTTGGACGGTTAGCAGTAGTTATGGGGTGTATGTACGTTAGGCTAGGTGAGTTAGTGGTGTACAAGAGGAAGAAGACGGGAGGGGGGAGGACGTGAAAGAGGAAAAGGAGACGAAGGTGAGATGGTAATAGCGCGCAGTTCTGTAGAGGGGGATTGGAATGCTTGCTGGGTAATGAAGTTTGGTAAAAAGTTGTTGTATTTACACAGATGGAGAGCAAATATTGTGCGACTATCGGCGTTCTTGTTATGATGGGGTTGCGAAACGGATAACAAGTGGGTGAAATAAAGAGAACGAATTACTTGCTTTAGAATGTGTAGTATTGGTTTAGCAACAACTATCGAGAGGGTTATCGAAATCTTGAAAAGTGTACTGGTTATCTATAGCAAGTGAAACACGAGTTGTGCAAGTTGACTCTGTGAAGGGGAAAATCACTGGGAAATGCCAGCGAATGCGATCGAGGTCGATTATTTAAATCATGAAGCTGAAGAAGATCGGAAAACTGCATGCAGCGTTAATAAGATTGTATTGCGAAACATGAAACATTCGGGTTGAAAATTAAGCTTCCAGGCCATGGCTTTGATTCAACTGAACCAATCCGCATTTCAGAGCCAGCCAGAAGCCGCTCCCAAGAAGAAGGAGGTGGATCAGACCAAGGAAGAGAAGAAAAGGAGCAAAGAGGAAGAGGAAGAGGAGAGGAAGGCGCTGCTCGCGCAATCGACGCCCATCCCACCCCCGCTCGTGAGTGATTACGGAGTACGGTAGTGCGGCCTTAGGTGCACGGTACAGCAGCATGATCTTGGGAATTACGGTGACAAACTATTGCAGCCCGCCTCCGCCGACGTGCAGTCGGTTATCGACATGGCGGTGCTGGATTTCGACTGAGCAATTATCGATCGCCCCCTAATGTTGTTTTCATCGTTCATAATTATCGATTGATTGATCCACCAGTGTGTTGTTTTCATCGTTACTCTGTCAAAAATTTATTCGTTTGGACCTCTTGTTTCATCGTTAGTTCGCCAATTTCCGATTTATTTGTTCCTGCTGTTTTTATCGTTGCATTGTTTCCACAGTTGTTGAGTTTTGTTGCAGTTCGATAAATATTTTACCGTGAGGCGACGCGATAGGAGTGTAAAGAGGTTCTCAGAGTAACTGAGCCGAATCTGTGATATCTGCGTTTGCATGCATGTTTTCCACTTGAAGTATGAGTGATAAAAAAGCATTGATAAGCCTGTGAAAAAAAATCACGAGAAATAAAGTTAGTCAATCAATAGGTCAACATTGGATTACGGTAGGGCCGCAGATTGGTCCGGCAAATGGGCCAGCGAATTGTCGCCCAACCACACGCCAAACTCGCGCCAATCTTGAATTTTTGAATTATTTTCTTGATTTTTACGTTTATCGATTGTTTTATTGATCTTTTCTTGTCAATTTCCAGTCAGAATGGACGTCGCTCGCCTGCTGGAGACGCGCGCGCAAGAGATCCTCGCCCAGGCCATCCTGAAGGGCATGGAGGCGCCCAGCGAGGTGGAGAGCCGTGAGTTTTACCTATTTTTTGGCCCCGTTCAACGGTTCGTTAGTGCTTTAGACATTCTAGTTACTTGAAATAGGTGCGCGTTAGTTCGTTGTTAGATCTGAAGAGCACCCAGCCAGCTGGAGAACCGAGAGTTCTTCCTCTGGGCGTTTTTTTGTGTTTGTGTGCCGCGCGAGTTGCTGGTTTTGCCTTCTTGCCTTGTCTAAATAGCAACAATGGATTATTTCATTCCTAGCAGCTGTATCACTGAAAGACAAAGACAGTCTTATCGTCAAATGCTGCCACTATTATTTTTTTTCAAAATATGACAGGCGCGGCTCGCGACGACGCGAAGAAGCGCGCGCTGCGCGCCGAGGCCGCGCTCGACGCCACGATGCGGAGATGGGAGGAGACGAGGAAGCAGCTGGAGAACCACAGGGGTGAGTACGGGGTCCGCCGAATTGGTAAAGTTGGCGAGAATGACTAGAAGGGGTTAGTGTGATGAATAGACGGGAACACTCGTGGTTGGTTATGAAAATTGTGGAGAATCGAGTGCTTTAGTGGAGAATGCCGACGATTAACTGATTCGCAGCCGATGCAGAATAATAAAATCAATGTTGCAGCAGTGATCGACCCGGAGAAGGCGGCGCAGGCGAAGGAGCTCGCCGAGAAGGTGAGCAGGGGTTTGGAGGGGAAGTCTTACCGTTATATTTACCAGTTGGTAATGTTAGGCTAATGGCTAGAAGATTGTAAACTGTACCTAGGGTATTGGCAGATTGACGTGTAGGAGACGAAGGGTTTCGGGAGTGATACATTGGCTTGGTTCGATTTATGTAGAGTTGATTTATGTTCATTTGATGTTACTGGAGAAAATGGCATTTGAGCAGGCGAGGAAGAGTTTCGAATGTGCTTTTTCATCCGATTTTTGAAACTGCATTAATAATCGGTTGAGTCGCTAATGGATAATATTTATATTGTTGCTAATATGCCCAGAGAAGAGAGGAGGAATATTTTTTAAAAGAAAGTGGGTTACAGAACTCGCCGAGAAGGTGGGGAGGGGTTTCGAGTGAAGGTCTTTGCCATGATTTTCAAGCTTGCGCTGATAGTTTCCTTTCGGCTCTTTCAGGAAAATATCTTTTTCCCGAGCAGGTGAGTGTGTGCTTCGAGAGGAACTCTTTCTCCTTTAGGTTCCTCTTACCAATGTTAGTTGGGTGCGATTGATTCCAATATTGACCAAATTATGATTAATGAAATTAGCCTAGCAGGCTAGTGTAGGTTTCTAATGCTGCTCTTTTGCTCGATTTTCTACTACTAGCTGATGGATTCTCCAGCGAGCTTAGAAAAAAAATGTTCAGAAGTTAAGACATCAGTTATTAAAATCCTTGCTGATAGTGGCACTGTGCGTATTAATCGCGCTGTGTATTTTGTCTGATGTTCTACCATTTGAGTGTCAAAGAACCTTTGATTCCAATATTCACCAAATTATGGTAAATGAAATTTCGTTTGCAGAAGGCGGAGCTGCGCATACTGGCAGCGACGGTGCGTCAGGCGATGCAGGACCACGGCATCGATCGGGCGGAGTTCGAGAAGAAAATTGTGGGTTGTCATTGCTGTGAAACCTTAAAAAATAGGGTGGGGAAGACGAGACCGAATTCGAGAAGAAAATGATGAGTGCTTCGCAGTGATTAGGACATAGGAGAGGGGGGGGGGCGCTCCTTTGCGAAGTTAGCGTAGGGAAGACGGCATCGATCGGGCAGAGTTCGAGAAGAAAATGGTGAGAGTTAGCCCTAAGATTTAATGAAGAAATTAAGTATTGGTGGTTTTTACTGGCTAGAGTGGTGTTTGCTGAGAAGAGAATGGTGAGTAACCCATCCCCCCTCTCTCTTTTCGATGTGGCAAAACGATTAATGAAATCGATAACGATTGCGATTATTAACGATTACTGGAAGCACTGGTTTTGGCCGAGTTCGAGAAGCGTGGGGTGGGGGTAAAACTATGAGATAGTGGATTGCAAGCTTATTTTTGTTGTTGTTTCTATATTCTTCAGTGGAATGTAATTAAACCTAACTGCCCCAGTTGCAAATAATTAGGCGTTGAAACGCCAAATGGCGATGGTCCTCCATAGATAGATGATGCTACGGGTGTATTCAAAACGCTGTTTTGACCCTGGAATGACGTACATTCGAAATTACTAATCACCGTTACTTCTTGGGCATACTCTGCTGCGTCGAATCTCCTTTTTCCTTATTCGTACTTTTCGTTTTTTTTTGTTAAATTTCAAATACTAATTTAAATAAATTACAGGACGAGAACGACAAGCTGAACGCGGAGATCGATCGGCTGCTGAAGATCGTCGAGGGAGAGGAGAGGAAGGAGAACGTGATGAGAGAAGTGGTGAGTTGAAGATCGGTTGAAACAGGGGAGCGCCGGGTTGTAGCGGGATGGTGGTTGTAAGAGGGCGTAGGTGATGGAGAGGAGAGGAGGGAGAATGTGATGAGAGGAGTGGTAAGTTGAAGCGAGAATGAGCTGGGTTGAGAGGGTAAGAATGCTGCAGCGAGTTGTGGGGAATTGGGGACAGGGAAGGAAGGGGTCGAAGAATGCGCTGAAGGAGAACGGAATATTGAACTTTCATTGAATAAGAACGGAATATTGAAGCGCTAGGTCTCTAACGGCTATTGTGCTAGTGCTGCAGCAAGAGTTTGCCTAGAAGGTCGAAACATAGTGGAGGGCGAGAATGAGTAAGGATGTTGCGGATTTTGTGAAAGTGACACATTCAACTAAATTGAATCTTGGACATGGTGCTGCTTTGGGTTAGTGCAACAATTTGGCTACGCTCTTTCAACTAAATGTTCCCAAATCGGTACTTTACGCATTGGAATGTGAGCAATACCGCGTTTAGGGTAGTGCTGCACCTTGAATTCGGCGTGAACTTTTGTTCTTCATTAGTTTGTGAATTTGGGTTTAAGATTCTTAAAATTGTCAAAGAGGTCACTCTCCCATTGAATTGCGGAGCTGTGTTCAGCACTTGAGCTACCCCTGGAACATTCAACAACGAGGTGAAAGGGGGAGAGAAAGAAGGCGAGGAGATGCCTAATAAAAATGTATTTTTCTTCAATTTTGCTTTACTCTATTGAAATCAAGAAGTGCGCTCCAGCTCATTAGAACTTGCTGACGCGCGAAAGTGCTTGGTTGGATTTTTCAGAACGACGAAAAAATGATTATTAATAATTCAGAGCGCGTTGAAGCTGGCCGACGCCGCGAGCAAGGTGACTACTAGTGAGGAGACCGGAGTGGAGGAGCTGGAGACGGGCGATGAGGAGATGCAGTGCTGAAGGAGGAGTACGGTAGATAGATCGATCGATTAGGGGATACGGTAGATCGATCAATAGTAGGGATACGGTATATCTCCATTATAACAATTTGTTAATGAGGGTTACGGTAGATCTCCCTTTCCACTGTTTTAAAATGCGGTAGATCAATCAATTATTGTATGGTAGATCGCCCCTTTCCTCATGTCTGTAAGTGTACGTATGTTTGGCCTTGATTTCCCAGCCTCGCCGACTCTTTCGAGTGATTCCTCCTCCTTTCGCTCGTTCCGCAGCACAGATGGGCAACATCTGTGCTGCAGTTGCCCGAATTTCGTCTGACCCTCTCCATTTCTCGTGCTCTCTCACCTTTTTCTAACCATAGCCTCCTCTAAAACACTCATTTTCCCGCCCTGGATGTTACATTCCTCCTCATTGCACATTCACTAACTTCTGTGATTCATTCCGTCCCTTGGTCTCATGTAAATTCGTCAGTTTTAATTTCTGTGATAAATATATTTGAAACTAACGAGATTTTGAGGAGGAGTCGATGTTTGAAGTCATCAGAATTACTGAATATTTTTATTTTTAATTATTTTATTTTTATTTCGAATTAGAGACACTAATTGGTCTAATTATCGCGCAATCCTATGACTGAGGCCGGCCGGCGCCCCGACTCCCGCCTCGATTGCGAGCATACGGTAGTCGTCCTCGCTCGTCCCTTTGATCTTGCCGCCAAGCCATTGTTTTTGAGCGAGAGAGCGTGGTCGACGGAGAGTGTGCAAGCACATGCTACCCAGTGGGCGCCGTCGCGATTTGGTCCCATCTAAGTGCCCATTTGGCGTAAATCCGACCCCGTTAGGCTCCGATTCGCTCACTTTTTACCTATGGCCAACCAGCCGACGAGTGCGCGCGTCTATCGAGAATTTGAATTTCCCCCGTACCAAATTGCGGATCTGGTGTTTATTGTGCCTTGTTTATGCTTGTTTTTGTTTTTAAAAATGATATATTGTTGTTATTGTTATTGTTATTTGCAGAGGTAAGTGGGGCCGGGCGGAGATGTCGGGCCTGGTCAAGTTCTTCACGGGCAAGAAAAAGAGCAAGGAGGGCAACAAGGAGAACGATGCGAGCCTGGTTTGTTGTTGTTTTTGTTTTTCGATTACCTTATTTTTATTATTGTTTTTATTGAAAGAGAGCGTGCTGAGTAGGGATTATTTGTGAGTCGCTTTCTTAAAATTATGAAGTTAGGTCCTTAATGATTTGATTATTTGGAGCTTGGTGATCAATCAGTTATTGAGATTGGTGAGCTTAGCTCATACTTTGGATAAATACCGAATCTCGAGATCACCTCTGTATTAGGTTACTTGAATGCAGTCTCGAACGCATATTGAGTTAGGTTAGCTTCCCTTAGCTTTAGGATTAGTGTTGAACCACGTAATCACGGGGATGATCAGCTTAATTTTACTAATTAAATAATTATTTCCAGAAGCGAGGAGTGAACTTCGAGCGCGCTTCGACGAGGTCGGAAGTGGGCGCGGATGTGCAGCAGAGAGGTATTTAATATCTATTCATTGTTTAATTGTTTGTGAGGTAGTTTGGAAGATTTTGTGCTTGTGTTGAAATAGAGTAGACATTGCAAGAGGAAGAACTTGGTATTGTTCTTGATCATATAACGGCGTACTTGAAAATCCGGTGAAGCACAGATGCGCTAGAACTTGTGGAGATTTTTCTTCTGATTCATCTCATCATAATTCAAAGTGTTAATTAGCTGATCAGCAATGAGTGCACTTCCCCCATTATAAGATTTAAGGCGGGGAAATAATGACCCTACCCCCGCTTCTCTCGTTTCGCGTGCTCTCTCGCTTTTCTCTAACGGTTAGAGAAAAGCGAGAGAGCACGCGAAACGAGAGAAGCGGGGGTAGGGTCATTATTTCCCTGCCTTATTTGCGCGGGTTCTACTGCTTGCATCCACTCTGCTAATGTCACTTTTGGCGGAGTCGGGTCTACAGAAAAGGTTCCCGTTCGCGTGGGTACTTCCCAACATTGGGGAGGTCGCTCATCATGGTAGCTGATTGATTCTTGCTTATTAACCACTTTCTCAGAACGCGACCGTCAGGCGATGCGCGCCATTCCCAACCCGTACAGCGTGTGGACGGAGCCGAAGAAGACCAGGGTGAGCTTGTTTTTATTTATTTTTATTGTTGTTGTTGTTGTTTCTTTTATTTTGAAAGGCGAAAAGCACAAATCATTGTATGCGAGGGATGCTTGCTGATTTACCAGAGACCTGTGGCGAGGAAGTAACTAGTGGTGGTTGAGAGTTGTGTGTTAGCCTTGCAGACGAAGATCCGATTGTAAGACGCAAATGTCTGCGAACTTAATTGAGCAGCGTAGCCAGAAAACGGCTGGTGGTGGACGATTGAATATTTATTAATTTTGCACGTGAAACAGTCTCCGATTATTTTATTCAAGAGCTTCCCTTTCTTTACGCGAGAACCGCGGCACAAATGTGCCCAGCAATTACGCAACTGTATGCTCGCACAAAGTCTTTGACACTGCAATTTTTATTGCGCCTTTTTTTGTACCTCCTTTGATATAATTGACTTATCGTCGCATTACTAACAGACTCTAACGATGCTTGATTTGTGCAATCCTCGCAACACATAGCAGCCTGGCTAGCGCCTGATATTTGACTAGGCAAACAGTGAATCAGTGGGAGCATAAGTCATGCGGAGCCTTTTGTACTGCCGCGGCCTTTTTAGGGCAGATTGATGTGACTATGCCAAGTCGATTCAACGTTTTACGAGGCAATTCATACATTTCAAATGATTGCCTGACTAATTTTATTGAGAATATTCTGAGTAGCTAATACAAACAATAAAAGTTCGACAAAAATACCTGTTTAATCCACAGACGCAGGTTGTATATAATGGAGATCAGGGTTGTGCGGAAAAATTTTCCGACCGGTAAATTTTTCCGGTTTTTCCGGTATGAAACGGTGAATTTTTCCGACCGGAAAATTTTCCGAAAAGATTCGGAAAATTCCCGATAATTTACACTAGATATAATGGGCTTTTCCGAAGTTTTTGGGTGAGATAAAGACAAATTGCAACCTGGAAAATGTCGTAATGTTCATGCAAAAAGCAATTTTTGAGGGTCGATTACACATAAAATCGGTGTGAGAGCTCCATAATCGTCCAAACAAAGAATTGAGACTGAAAATTTGGAGAGAAATACGAAAAATAAGCCTTAATTTGACTAATTTTGAAATTTTCCGGTTTTTCCGATTTTTCCGGTTTTTAAATCCGGAAATTTCCGTTTTCCGGTTTTTTTCCGGTGAGAGTTTTCCGCACAACCCTGATGGAGATACTGGTAATCAGTGAATATCGCTTCCAGGGTCCATCCTCGTGTCCGGGCGTGGCGCTCGACTCGACCTACTTCAATGAGCGGAGGAGCGTGCGGCCACCCAAGCAGGAGAGGGCCGGGTCGGTGTATGGAGGAGAGACGAGGTGAGATATGGGAAGTGTGGGAGATTAAAGTTAGTAAATGTTATTACGCGCAGCCACGCTCTCATTGCAAATATTCAGCTTGCGACGAATTTTGTATCTGGTGGAACCTGGATTTTACTAGTTCAGTTGTAACGAGTTTTTACAGAAGTCACAAGCAGGAGCGGGCGGCATCCGTGTACGGAGGCGACATGAGTGGATTGAGGTGAGGCATTGTTTATCGTGGGGTCATACGTACTTCAGTACAGATTCAGTACAGATGGGTCTCATAGAGTCATGGGATTCCGAGATTAGTTGATTGAGGCGAATCGCTTGAGAAACCAATGTCGGTAGAGATTTCCATGAATAAAATTACAGTGAACTGTAATTAATTATTGTTTTATTTTAATAAATCAAGCGAATAAAGAAGTGATTACTGGATAACCAGATCGGTGCCAATTGAAGATGGGGTGCAGCATAAATTCCATCGGGCCAAATTTTGCTTTACGATGGGAAATATTTGTTGGGCTGAGACTACAACTTCGCGTTATTGCAAATATCAGAATTTTGGTCAATTTAAGAAGTAGTGAAACAAGCATGCGCCATTTCTGTGAGTGGTCCAATATATGTGCGTGTATCTCTGTTTCAACGTTTCTTCTAGAATGCATTATGAGCTCTAGAGCACTAATATTCGGTATTTTTTTCCTATAACAACCACACAATTTTATCTTGAGAAGCTAAAGCATATTGCTGCGGGCAGAAGAGTATCGAATTTAAAAAAAATTATGCGAGCATCTCTGTTTCATCACCCCTTCATGTATCCAGTGTTCACATCAGCACAATCCTGATTTAGGAGCTTTCACAACAAAGACAATATTATTTTTTGCTGAATAATGGTTCATATCGTGCAGGCACATATCGACTTTAAAATTGATGTTTGCGCATCTCGATTCCATAACTTCTTCATGTATCCAGTGTTTAAGTACTTTCGATCGAGTTCCTCTAGATGTGACGTTAAATAATATGTTTATCTTGGCTCGCTTAATGATAGTGCAGTACCCCATCGAGTAAATATTATGCACGCGCATCACTGTTTCATCGCATCTTCAATTATCATGTTTTTAATCACTGCCGATCGGTCTCCTCTCTAGTGGATAAATATAATATTTGTTAAAGCAATGCCGCTGCGGGCAGTACCGCATAGACTTTGATGCTGTGGAAAAAGTCAGGGGAGATTTTCTCCTTGGGTGGAAAAAGTCGTCATGGAGAAAAGGAGAAATTCAAAATTTTGAATTTCTCCTTGTCGACTTTTTCCGCCCGACTTTATCCTTTTCTCTTTCCTCCCCCCACTTTTTCCACAGCATAAAACTAAATGCATGCGCATCTCTGCTTCATAGCTTCTTGAGTTATCCAGTATTCACTTCAGCGCAATGAGCAGTATCTTCTTCTTTTTTACTAGCTAATGATCAAACTCATTGCAGGCAGTACCGCATCGACGGCCCGCTGGAGGGCGACCGGCACTCCTCACAGTCGCACCGATCGCATCACTCACGGGAGCAGAATGGGAGCAGGGCGTCGAGGTGCGGTTTTCTCGGAAATTTAGCCTGCATAATGCGAAATAGAATGGAGAATTGTGGG
>LS554627.1:316697-334439 GCA_900490775.1 Pristionchus maxplancki
GGGGGGGGGGGGGGGGGGGGGGGGGGGGGGGGGGGGGGGGGTGAGGGCCGAGTGGAGAGATGACGCCTGGCGATTAACCGACCTCTTGGCAGCGGCAGTCGGAAGGAGCGGACGGAGGGCGCAACGGCGAGCGAGTTGGGCGGACGCTTCTGGAAGGTGTCAGGTTTAGGGACGGAGAAGCGACGAACAGAGAAATTACAATAAATAACGGAACAAGAAGCAAAGGAGATGAAAGCCAAGTGTAAAAACCGTATTAGAAGCACTAGAAAAGGGAGAAAGTGGTGCTGAGAGAGTAAATAAACAAGCGAACTTGAAGCAAGAGCTGCACAAGCAGAAAAGCGAAGAAGATTCTAGAATGATGACAAATGGAAAATTGTTGTTGTTTCGAAAATGCGCTCCTCCGCCTTCTGACGCACACAAACAAGACATGACGAGAGCTAGCAACGATCAGCTACAGCAAGAGCGCAGTCTGAGTAAATCAAATCGAAAATGCAACAACTGGAAACCGAGAAATCATCAAAATTTCAAAAATCAATCAAAGTCATCATGCACACAAAACTCGCAGCGAACCCGCTAAACACAGTGAATCGGATACAGCACAGTGCAAACAAGCGTCTAAACGACGAGAGCGAGAGACTTTGACAAGGATTCAGAAGGGAACAACGCCTTTCGACGGCTAAAAGCGAAATGAGCGCGAAAATGCAAATCTGAGCGACAATTGGGGGCGGACGGACGGTGAAACAAACAGGGAAACGACTGACGAGAGAAGGGAAGAGGGGGCGCGGGTCGAGTAGATCAAGCGATGCGGCCGGCCTCCCTCCCTATCGATCGTCTGCTGATCTGGTTGTTTGATCTCGAGGAGGAGGGGCGTGCGTGAGAATCGAGAGGGCGCGTGCGAGAGCGAGAGGGCAGAGACGCAGAGGGCCGAGGCACACGACCAGTGCGCCGGGAAGAAGTGGCTCCGCGCTTGAAACATCGCCTCACCTGGCTGTTATCGGCGAAAAAGAAGGTATTTTCTCTGGAAATCCGTTAGTTACGGTATCATTCGATGGGTCAGGCTTACAAAAAAGGCATGCTTTACCAGAAAACGCATCTTACAACAGAAACCAGTCTTATCGATCGAATAAAAAACAGTCAGCGATTACATTTCCGACTGTACATTAGCGTATCCTACGGGCAAGTGAGCTTGCAACTCTATTGTGGAATGTGTGAGGTGTAGTACTGCGGGTACTTTAGCCTATTTCACAGAAATACTAAATGCGAAAGAAATTACACGCTTCTAGCGATACAAAGTCTTACAAAGACTACATTATTATGGGTATACTGATATAGTGATAAGTGGGGTTAGAAGTGGGCGGAGTCAGGGAAAGGGGCGGAGCTTCATCGATCGATGATTCGGCTTCTCGTCTCCTCGTCCCTCTTGCTCAGCGTGAGGGCTGTGTGCACGAGGTTCCTTCCGATCTCTTTCAGCTCACTGATGCCGATCTGCAATGGGAATCAATGTAATTCTCACCAATGTTTTCTTTACGAATCCGTCCCACCCGATTCGGAAAAATTTACAGCAAAACTGTACTTTTGAGCTATTTTTAGACCTATTTATATACCCACCCGATATCAACATCACTCCATCAATTCCTGCCCATCTATAATTTCACCACACACTCCCCCGTTTCAAGATACCATCACATCAGGATCACTAGAAGGATCATCGCTAAATCGTCCCCATATGCTCTATTCAGCCCAACCCTACCGTACTCCCCCCCCCCCCACAGTACCTGGTATCCCTTGTACGGGCCGCTCTCGAAGCCGGCATAGGTGCACTCCATGGTGTAGGCTCGCTGCAGGCCGAGCTGCCTCCACAGGGCCACTCGCGCCGATCCCTCCTTCGAGCGGGCTATCGACCAGCGACAGTTCCTGATAGAATGAATGGATTACGGTAGGGTTGAGCAGAAAGATATAATATTATTCCTGCTTCAATGCTTCCTCTACAGAACGATCCTAAAGGTGAATCATGCCTAATTAGTGATCTCGATCCCTTATTGGAACGAGCTATCGACCAGCAACAGTTCCTGATAGAATTAGTCAGTATGGTGAGATACTAATTGGCTTTCGATTTTACTGTAGTAACGACTCTCATTCTTCTATCGGTCGTGCAACTATCCGACATGCCTACATTGGAGTGCCGAAACTCCATCGCAGCTGGAGAGAATTGGCTCCCAATCAGTCAATTCGTGCATGTAGTCCGCGAATATCGCCTTGTGTTACCGCTCCTTCCATACTACCCTACTCCTTCCTACCAGAAATTCGATAACTCCAGTAGATATCGCATACATGATACCGTAACCCCTTCACTTCCCCCTGATACCGTACCTGGCCGAGAAAGCGGGCGCCACCACCTCCATGATCTCGGCGGTGTCGACGAACTCGAGCGTCGGTGAGGAGACGACGTCCGACGGGCGCCAGGACTGGAAATGGACTGTATTTATTTATCTTTCGCGAAAAGGAAGGATCAAAGAGCAATGGGTTTGAAATCATCACATTGACTAGGATGGCTCGCGCTTCAGCAACAAAAAATAAGGATTCGTTCGTGAAGAACTACGATTTTCGCTGCTTTCTCTTTAACAAACCACACCCTTTCCTGTTACAGACTCATCACAAATCTAGAAACAGACGGAGACAACCGATGTTGTCGACGAAATGGGTACGCAAAAATTCTAATTATCGTCACATGGGTTTTCCTCATCCCCCGTACCTGATCCGGGTTGTTTCCGTACAGGAAGCAGTTGGACCTTCGCGAGTGGCCGTGCAGGTCGATGAAGAGCATAGGTCTCTTCGTTTCGCACTGGAAATGATCAATTTCCAGTGATTTCTTTAAAATATTTTAAATAGTTCATTTAGGTTTCCTCAATGCACCAAAAGCTCAACTGTTCGTATCAACCTTGATCATGTTCAGTCGTGCCATAACAACATCTCTCATCCGAACCAATCAATTATCTACCGAATTCCCATTCACCAATAAAATAAATCAATAATCCAGCTCACCGCCGCTTGCACTATCGCCTTCGCGTGGAAGATCTCCGGATGCAGCGACCGGCTGGGCGAGTCCCACACTCGATTGAGATCGTGACCTGCCAATCGATAATGTTAAGATCCCACGGTATCATCCCGAGTGTTATTCGGCCTTCCCTAAATAATGTAATCCCAGAAAAATAGGAGAGTCCCACACCAGATGTCGGATGTGACCTGTCGTTAATGTTCTTGATTGACGATGGAATGTCAGAATTACAAACCAGGACCATCGATGCTTCAATTGCATCAGGAAAGATCTAAGGCTTGCACCAAAGTCGATCCAGCTCCGTAATCAATCATCAAATGCTTCACCACCGTATCTTCTCCACCATCCGCTTCCAATCAATACTCCCTCACCCGGATGACCAAATCGATAAACTACCGCAACCGCTCACCAGCCAGGCTGCACCGATGATTTCCCGCCAGGACCCCGTCCGGATTGAGCATTGGGATGCACTTGAACACGATCCTCTCTCGGGCCTCGCGCGCGATCGCATCGTCACACGTGAGGAGGTACTCGAGGATGCCTTAATTACGTTAATTACGCTAATTTATCATGGTAATGAATCTAGGATGCCTGAAAATGATCAAGCTTCATCCAGGCCAAATTCTGTTTCACAGCAGCAGTCTGTATCCTCGTGGGCTAGGTGTCCAGGATAATTAGAAAGGGATAGCCCTGCTTCGTACCCTACATCTTCCCCATCGCCCAGCATCCGCCTTCAGACAGACTAACCTAAAAAGCGTCTCCTCACGTGCGACGATGCGATCTGCTAACAGGCGAAGGGGTGGCACAGCCCGCCCTTGCGTGGAAAAGCCTAACTACCTTTTCTACAATGGCGCATTCTACAATGGCGGAATTCTGCTTCGCATCTAGCATATGGCAATGGGTTTGATCCGCTATTAGATAATATGATTCTCACATGCTGTCCAATCAATAATCTACTAAAAAGGCAGAAGCAGGTTTCACACTTTGTATATGACAATACGCTGCATTCAACGACTGTCAGGCATGAGCCATATAAATAATCCCAACCAACCCTGCATGATCCAACTCGCGTTCGTCTCGCCCGGGTGGACTCTCGCCGATAAGACTACCGTATCCCATCCACCCTCTTCTTACCCAAACCCCACACATACTACAAAGGCGAAAGCGTGCTTCACTCTTTGCACATTACAACGACCTAGATCCACTGTTAGTATGACTGTCAACTGCTATCCCAATAATCCCAAACAAATCCCAACCAACCCTGTATGATTCAGCTCGCGTTCGTCTCGCCCGGATGGACTCTCGCCGAGAAGACTACCGTAAAACTTCGCTCAACCCGAATCCCCTTTAGACAAACAAAAAAGTGTTTCTGCAGAGCATTCAAGGGGATAGTTGTGCTTCACGTTCCGCATACGATTAAAGGTTAGATTCAGTACTAATTCGTCTGTGAATTGTTCGCTCAATCAATAACCCCCACCAACCCTGCATGATCCAGCTCGCGTTCGTCTCGCCCGGATGGACTCTCGCCGAGAAGACTACCGTATCCCGGTAGGCCACCTCCTCCGCACCGCCCGCCGCAGTGATCGTCACGAGCGGGAGCGGGTTGCCTGCAATTGAAACGCTGATTATGCGTGATCACTCGTGAAAATGCTCTACGAGAACAAACAATTGTGCTATTCCCGTGAATTCATGCTACCATTGCCTCGCAGCACTACGACTATCATGAATTTGTGCAGCAAGAAATGTGCGGGTAATCTCCGACATTGCGAGTGGAATCTCTCAGGTCTACATACAATAGGAGCAACGCGTAAAACGTCTTTCAGGTCTCTTTCATCTTTCAGGAATCTTTCAGGTCTACATACAATAGGAGCAACGCGTAAAACGTTCAGATAATCGGATAATTGTTTTGAATCCTGCACATGCGGCTCCCATTACATCTCGTAGATCCGCCTGACCATAATGATACGCGTGAACCAGGAACCGCTATTCTGACTGCAGGGGAACAATATACCGCTGCTAGCCAAATGCTATAATGAGTGTGAGTAAAAGCTAATCTACAAATCGACATGCTGCTACTCACTCTGATCATGGCTATTTTGCGAAACGCCTAACGCGGGGGCGCTTCTCCTATTATTCCGTTTCCTCTTCACTCACCCGCCAGCGACTGCCCGATCTCGTCCCTTCTCACGTAGACAGACGAAGAGGCGCGCGCCGTCCAGCACTCCAGAGTCGCCTGAGAAACCAATTATAAAGATACAATCTGGTTGGTACTTTCATGTTACACATTCTGACTTTCTCATTCGTCGGTCTCGTTATTTAATAATCTCGCGATAAAGTTTACCACGACTACATAACCCTGCGCGATCCTTCTCACGAAGAACGTAATTGATTCAAAAGAGCATTGTTCTGACTCTCTCATCTCGCAATGCTCTCTCGTCTGACAGAGAAGCGAGAGAGCATGCAAAAGTGAGAGAGTCAGAAGATTGCTCATTCAAAACATCCTGTACACATCTGTCTAGACACACAATCAACCTTCCAGGATGTCGCAAGTTTCACAATGTTAGTATCTTCTTCCGCTCTTCCTTAGGTCAATGCTTCTATCCTCCTCATGACAAAAAAAACTATCGGCAGCCCATCTGACTAATCACGAGGCCAGGTAGACTCGAGTTATGCACTCTGGCTATATCACTCTCTGGTCTCGCTATTCAAACTCATTGCGTTTCGGGGGAGCTAAATTATACAATATCCCTGCAACCTCTAGCCCTGTAATCTGGCTCTGCGCCGTTCTTGTTATTTCGATCTCAGGAAGTGTTTTACAACATTTCATATTTGACCTCTGTAGAGTTCTAAAACGGAGCAAACCCCTGTAATCTTTCTAACGTAGAATGACATTGCCCTAATCGACAACGACGGCGTTTGTCTAATCGTTCTGCATGCCAATCGTCAGAATACCCAGGTGATCTCTTGCTGCGCCAAGCTTGTATCTGTTTTGGCTCTATTGCAATTCAATGGATGTCCATCACCCGATCAAATCAAACTAAAACTAATTGAAAATTATTGGATCCATAAGAAATTTTAATAGCATCTAATAAAGCAGGCAGGTATGGGCTTCATGCTCCTATCATCTCACTCATATGAATCCCTGTTCAGTCACATTGTCTTTTCTTACGAAAAATAAAATCCCACTCTCAGCATCGAGTATGCGTATTCACGCTATACTTTCCGGTGACAAGTCTCATTAGTGCCATATTGCAAGCGTCCGCCGACATGCTGCACCACCTAATTCGCAATTGCCCTACCCTTAAAAAATGGTACGCCAGGTTTATTCATGACACTTTAGGTCTCTAATTCTCGCGCGCATCACTGCTCGCTAATTGGTCGCCAGTGAATTTTCGACACAACAATAACACAAATTTTCGACACAACAATAACCAACACTCGGCATCGACTACGTGTTCGGTAATTCGTAGTAGGGTGGCGAATCTGACTCATGGTTAACCGTCTCTGTTTACCCTTATGGACGGGTTATCCGTGAGAGACTCATTTACAGACTCACTCTCCACGGATAACCCGTCATCTAAGCCAGAGGGTATGAATGAGTCTCTTCGACTCGTCTGAGACGGGTCGAAAACGGGTCGAGAGGGCTTCTCTACGGTTTTTGGCTAAGTAAATGGGATACATTTAACATGAATCTGTATTCAATCGAAAGCTCTCGAAATGCTGAATTGATTCATATTAAATTTATCTTACTCGCTCAGAAAAACTCAACAAGGCCCTCGACCCGTCTCGACCCGTCTGAGACGAGTCAGAGACGGGTCGAGAGGGAGGGGAGGGATCTAAGCCAGAGGGTACGAATAACCGTCTAACCCGTCTCTGACCCGTCGGGATACTCTGAAAAAGCGACCCGTGGAGTCAAATTTGCCACCCTAATTCGTAGGTCAGCTATCAGACTATATTCCCCATCCCTAATGTTATTATGCACGGTTGAACTAACCCTGAGCATGGAGTACGTGTACGGGAAGTGGTACGCCAGGTAGTACACGTCTCCTTTCGACCCAGGCTCTCCCAATCATTCAAATATCCATCCCTGTCTACTCTCAACTCGATTTTGCAGTGATTTGCGAATTCAGGCTTCACGATCTAGTTATAACTTTCAAGGGCCGCCTTGTTTGATGACTTGAACACCATCAATTTATAAAAACAATATTAACAATAAAATTAATAGTAAAAACAAACCCTGAGCATCGAGTACGTGTACGGGAAGTGGTATGCCAGGTAGCACACGTCTCCTCTCGACCCAGGCTCATCCTATCATTCTCATCCCCATCACTCTCTACTCTCAACTTGATCTAGCATGGATTTTGCGAATTCAGGTTTCACGATCAAATTAAAACTCGCAAAGATCGCCTTGGTCAGTGACTTGAAAACCTCCGATGCATAAAAAAAGCAAAATAAACACAAACCCTCAGCATCGAGTACGTCTGCTGCAAGTCGTATGCCAGCTATCAGATTATATTCCCCGTCCCTAATTTAATTATGCACGGCTGAACTCACCCTGAGCATCGAGTACGTATACGGGAAGTGGTACGCCAGGTAGCACACGTCTCCCTTGTGCCCAGGCTCATCCTAACAAGCTCATATCCCATCCTTATTGCTATTTCTAGCTGCTTATCGTAGGAAAAAGGAGTACAGAGTCTCACTCTTAGCATCGAGTACGTGTACGGGAAGTGGTACGCCAGGTAGCACACGTCTCCCTTTGGCCCAGGGTCATCCTAACAAGCTCATACCCCATCCTTATTGCTATTTCTCGCTGCTTATCGTAGGAAAAAGGAGTGAAATGTCTCACTCTTAGCATCGAGTACGTGTACGGGAAGTGATCAGATACAGGCCTCCGATGTATATAAAAACAATAATAACAACAAACCCTTAGCATCGAGTACGTGAAGTGATAGGCCAGGTAGCACACATCTCCCTTTGTCCCAGGCTCCATCTAACAGGCTCATATCCCATCATTATTGCTATTTCTAGTTGCTTATCGTAGGAAAAAGGAGTACAATGTCTCACTCTTAGCATCGAATACGTGTACGGGAAGTGGTACGCAAGGTAGCAGACGTCGCCCTTAGACCCGGCTCTCCCAATCATTCAAATACCCATCCCTGTCTACTCTCAACTCGATTTTGCAGTGATTTGCGAATTCAGGCTTCACGATCTAGTTATAACTTTCAAGGGCCGCCTTGTTTGATGACTTGAACACCATCAATTTATAAAAACAATAATAACAATAAAATTAATAGTAAAAACAAACCCTGAGCATCGAGTACGTGTACGGGAAGTGGTACGCCAGGTAGCACACGTCGCCCTTGTGCCGCAGGGCGAAGGTAAAGCGGAGCGAGAAGAATCTGGAAAGATGGAGATACTAGTCAGATTATAGGCAGAGCACACCTATAACCTTAGCGTTTCACGACCACATCTTACTAAACATGGCGCGGATCGAATGATCACGCTGCGACGAAATCCCACTCAAACCAGAACCTAGAAATCGAACTATATGTCTCACAAACAATTTGCAGTTTCAGCGTCCCAACATAGCCGAGCATTGATTCATGAGATTGATTATCTTAGCTCCTTCAGCTCATTCGACCACATCAACATTCAAAACCGCTTAACTATTGTACTTGATTGTATTTCAGTTTCACAATCCCGAGATTCCTGCTCTAGCACGTTCCCAGTAATATGCGATCACAGGATGTCTCAAATTTAAACAAAAAAAATCCATCTCGCACTTTCAACGAACCGGCCAGGCGAAACTAAGTTTATAAATTCACCAACCAATGTCCTGTTTCACAATCCCATCACCTGGACTCGCTCTTCCTGGACACAATGGTTGCCGTATTCAATCTCTTACAATATTAGTCAATCTCCAGCCCCTCGAACGGACAGTAGCCCACCGTGCGCCATCCTTACCATACCTCCTCCCTGATCTATCCTGATCTCTGATCCTCCCGTTAGCCTCTAATCTACCTCAAACTTCCATCTCCCTGCCCTACCGAACCTCGTCCTGCTCTAACCTACCGCACCTCCCTCTACCGTACCTGTCCTTCCTGTGGCCCGCCACGTCCGCGTCGATCACGTACTGGTTGCGGTAGTAGCAGATCGAGTGGCCTGAGAAGAATCGTTTGATGCAATCTTCATTTCACACACTCTCCCGCGTTCTCAGATCGAAAAAAGATAATTTGTGTCCAGAAGACAATGTCTACTCACAGTAAATTTATAAAAACCGGAAAAATCGAGAAATCACATCGCCGATGTGCGCACATAAATGAAGCAAGCGTGGAACGCAATTGCAATGGTAGCGAATAGAGACAGCTAAGCGCGGGAGAACGACTACTTTTTTTGTAACCTTCTCTCATAATCAAAAAGGACAGCGCTTACCCACTCGCACCCAGCCCGGCCGCCCTGCAGCCGCCTCGCCAACGGAGAACGCCACCGGCTGCATGCCTGAAAAGGGAAATAAGATTTACGGTAGACTCACGGTAATCGATTGCTTATGGCCCTCGGTAAATGAATTAAGTAGTCGTTCCACTGTTCGTTTTGTTTCAGCAATTCAACATTCCCAAGTCCCACCCAAGCTCTCGTTTCACAGTCTCTCCTTATGTGTAGCTTTCACTAGTCTAACAATCCATGGGGGTCCCTCTATCGATTTTTACAAATATAACGCTCTTTCATGGCATCCTTGCTGTATTCCTGTCGTACCCATACCCAGATCCAACCGTACCTCTACCGTACCCCAATCCTACCGTAATACTCACCGTGCACGAACATGCTCGACGTTTTGAGGCAGTTCACGATCTCGAACGTGTACTCCACGTTCGCGTCGCAGTTCGAAATCTGAGGAATTCAGGGATTATCGATTGATTATTGATTGATTAATTATTGAATTATCGATTGATACCGTAAGTTTAAGGCACTTGCAGAAGACAGGACAACTATTCTTCTTCCTAATCGCTTTGGGTGAAGATGCGTTTCACACTTGGTACATAGCAGCGAGGAAAACACCTAACTCAAAGCCTCGTCGGATCCATCCATGGAAAAAATAATACTAATTTGCTCACCATACACTCTAAGCGATGTTTCAAGATCACTAGATAGACTTGTTCGAAAATGTCGTATGATTCTTTGCAGATCAGGTACACGAGAAAAACAAAAAATTACTCGCAAAAAACTCCACGTGATGATGAGTTTCGCATTCAACACATACGCAAACGGGCATCCGGTCTTTGATATGAGGTTTTCCGCCCGTCTACACAAGAGTGAAATACATCGTTAGCTTTCCCTTCTATACACTCTCAAAGAGAGACGAGAGAGTGCACGATATGAAGAAACCCTCATTTCAAAACATCCCACCCACCTCGAAGTAGAACCACTGGAAGTGGTCCCTCGCCTGGTTCACCTCCGGCTGCAGGATCAGCTCGTAGTGCGTCTTGTCCGTCTGAAAAGAGGCGACGATTGGGAAACATCGTCTTCCCACTACACCTGCTGCACCATCATGCACACCACACACAATTTATCATGCAATCTCTATTGAATAAGCGAAGCTTGGTAAACGTCGCCATTCCCACCACACCACCAACCTGGATCGCCGCCCGCAGATTGCCCGACTCGAAGCGCGACTCGAACAGGAGGTGGTCGCAGCGCGCGTCCAGCTTGCCCAGTCTGCAATGGAGGAGTTGGATTGACGATAGCGGCACTACAGGATCGATAACCCGAGAAAAGCACACGCCCACTCCAAAAGACCTCAAAAATCATAGCATCTACAGCTTGCCCAGTCTGCAATGGAAGAATTATTGGAGATATTCAAAAATAAATCAAGATGGATTTAGCCTGGATGTTACGAGCTGCAGAAGGTTGATAACAAACTATGGCCTGTTGGCTATTAATGTTTGCCATGCTCGCTGAAACTATTATATTATAACTATTAGACGCTTAAACTCTTCTTATGCTTAGAAAATATAGACGAAAATATAGAATATATAGACTTGAAAAAAAACTAGATCAGAGTTAGACAGGTGATCTCACGTTTCACAAAGCCAATAACAATTGCTGATCAAGCCCTATTCCAATCGTATTCAGTGAAGAACAAGAAAAGTGTCAGAATGACATTCATCTTTCGCGTGGTGATCTCAGGTTGCTGCGGGTGGGCAAATATGCTGAGACACTCGCATTCATGATGCACGTGGCGTTTGCAAAGGAAACCAACAAAATCCCGGTCTACATCCAAACTCGACGCTTAAACTCTTCTTATCCCCATTGTTCATCCTCCCTAAACAAGGAAAAATACAAATTCTAAAGATCAAAGAGGCTAGACCGACCTCATCTTATCCTCATTGCCCAGCCTCCCGTTCTCCTCCGCACCTCCATCCCTACCCTCGGCACACGCACCCAGCGAGTACACGATCTTGGACTTGAAGGAGTCTGAAAAGCCAAAGAATCAGAAATAGAAATTTTTTTATAATTAATCCATCGAACAATGATGGTGCTGTTTCCCCTGCATACTAATAGTACGAGCGCCAAAGACGATTTTGGACTTGAACGAATCTGAAATGCTGTCATTTAGATTGCTGCGAAAAAAAAGAGAACACGGTGATCTCCCGTTTCAATAGCCCATCAAACATTAGATAAGAAGACGCCAATAGTAACCTGAATGCTAGTCGTCTTATAAAATTAAAATGGACGCGATTTGAGCAATGTGATTGTCTGTTTCGCAGATTCTGCATTACTCATCAGCTCGCCGCAATTTATTGCGATCGAGCTGATGATTACCCACACAATTTTCATCACAGAAAGTGGATGCTAATTTCATCTAAGTTTCAAGGCTCGGAGGAGCAAGTGCAATCAACAACAACATCTAAATGGTCAGAAAGTTCGCAACAGGTGCGCGTCCGTTCCAGCGTTTCTTAAAGTGTCGGCTGAACAACCATGCCTAGTCGTGGTCTAGGGAAAAAGCATAATAATAATCCACTCATCCTTCCCCATTTGTACTACGGCTCCAACGGTTGATCAACTACCGGCGCAAGTGAACGCCTTAACGACGACAGGAAAACAACAAGAATAAAAATCCCCTTTTCCAGTCCCTTCTTCTACGCTTTCAGTAAAATCGCAACAGGTGTTCATGAATTTCAGCATTTCTTAAAGTTTCCGCAGAGCAACCATTTCTAGTATCATCGCTTCGAATTTCAGAAATAAAAGACAAATAACAACGTACCCTTGCCCTTCTCCAGTCCCTTCTTCGACGCCTTCGACGCGACGAGTCTGCAATGGGATCAGATGAAGATTGCACCCTCCCAATCAGCCATCCTTCCATGCTACAGAATCCTACAGTAACACTATCACGAATTGACTTCCACCGTACCCCCACCCGAATTGGGCGATTGCAAACTGACTACCGTATCCTGTCTTCACCTACCGTACCTCATTGCATTCGTGCTGAACACCAGCGGCTGCAGGGGCAGCTCCCGATCCGGCCCGATCAGCTCGGGATAGGCGACCTTCACCCAGCGCTGGATCGACCTGGTGGACTGAAAATATATCGTATTGTTAATTTATTTTCAACAGGCAGCAGGATGGAACCAAAGCGCAGTTACGCCCACGTATATCCACGCAACGCGAAACAGATCTCCACCTAGAACGCAAACTATTGTTTTAAACGGTGGGCTAGTTCTCAATCTAGGCAGGAAAGCCCGGAATATGCCGCACAGCGCTGAATCGATTTGGTGAAATGAAAATGTTGTACCATTGGAGGAATCAGATCTGGACAAATCGCACTACAGAGTGGAAAAAGGTTGTCAAGAACTACCTATAATCCGTAAACATACCCGGTTTTCGAGAGTTCCGTCACCATGGAAAACTATCAAAAAGTTTTAAAGATACCCGATTTTCGAAGAATTGGCCTATTTTCGACGTTTTTTCATAAACATACTAGGCTTTTCGAAAAATGTGCAACCTGGCTTTCTCATCTATGTCGCACTACCGCCACACGCTCTTACTATTCTACCCAGTTTGAAGCATACAACCAACTAGCTAGAGTTAGAGCGATTTTTTAATTGTGAGAAGCCCAAGGTCATGGAGAATTGGAACGCTGCTGCGCACACGTCATTGATCCCTGCATGAAACCAGCCGTAACCTACATCGAAAATGCGCTGCATTAGAGCATCGGCACACTCACACCTATCTAGCGAATGCGAAACACGCATACAACTAGGCTGTGCAGTGATAAATCGAGTAAATTTCATAAACAATAACCAGAACACATCATATTAGCGAAACGCACCCGCCTATCACTCTTTCGCGAAACAAGTCTTCAGCTACACTACACATTAGTGTTCTGATTTTAACAAACACATCAAGGGCGCATTATTACGTTAATAACAACCCCAATGAAAACCATAAACCTATCAACACGTGAGATGGTAGAAGAAAATAACAGACTGAATTTTTCCCACATGAACGTCACTCCGATCACTCATTAGCTATTCAAACTAAAGCTATGGCAACACTGAAACGGGAGATCATAGGAATGATAGAACGGCCTTGATGAGCTACGCCATAAGATTAATCTTCACAGCGGAGCTTGTCGTCACCATATTTTGGAGAGTAAAAAAAAGGTAAAGGTTCGGCCACATCAAGCGATTTTACAGTCGAAAGCGACTACGCTACTCTGGTAAAAGTTTCCTAGCAGGATCACAGTGGACTTCCTAGTGGGTATCCTGCAGGTATCCTAGTAGGAAGTCCACTGTGTTCCTACTGGGAAAATCGCCCCCACTGTGATCCTACTAGGAGATTCCACTGTCATCCTACTAGGAATTGGGCATAGTGACAGTGAGCGTTGCAGGTCGATAATAGCATGAGTTCACTCATACAGTAACCCATCCATACATGGAAAGTCCATGTACGGTGGTCACATCCAAATGGCAACCTCTAGCGAGATCGCAATGAAGGTCAGCCATGCACTAGTCCAGTCAGAGGGGACCTGACGTGAGGGTCGCGAGAGGGGATCATGTAGGCTGGGCGCGTGCTAGTCACGACGGGTAAGGTTCCTGCATAGTTGTCACGTTCCCCACTGTGCGCCTACTAGGAAACCCACTGTGATCCTAGTAGGATCCTGCCACTGTGATCCTGATAGGATTCCTCTGTGAAACTACTAGGAAGTGGTCCGCCGGCCCTCCCCACTGTGATCCTGCTTGGAAACTTTTACCAGAGTAGGTGGTGCTCGTCGGTGGGCCGACTTGCTCGCTGGGAATACGATACCCTTGCTTTCCCAATGCTTCTAGGGCACGTTACCTTTTGCAACCGAAGTCACTACCAATTTACCGACCCCGGAGGGATAGAGGGCCTGGAGAGTACAACCGCCTCAAATTAGAGCACCGCACCTATCTCGCTCATGTGAAACACGCACTCAACTAGAATGTGGAATTGAACATGTTCGTTTTTTTTACCCTATTACTATGCGAGCCATGCGAATCAGATCAGCAAGGGCATCCACGCTCATTAGCTGTTCGTGAAACACATACCCAGCAAGGGAATTAATTGCGGAGAGGTTTTGTTCTAACATGACCGACGGAAGAAGCATTGAAGCTGCAGAGCTGTCCACGCCTATGACCCTACCACGAAACATCTCTTCAACTAGGCAGAATGATCAGACACAGAGATCCAGACTGGTGGGCATACTTTAAATATCAAACCACCAACCTGTGCCTGATTGAGGATCGCCTGGGCGTACTGTATCGGAGGCGGGGGTACTGTGGGCGCGCCGCCGATCGATTTCTTCTTCGGTGCTGTAATGGCATTGCATTATTTCTGGCAATTTCACTTCCGCCTCGGCAGAGATCAAAGTTCAAATTTACAGTAGTAACTATCACATTCCTCACGCAATTGCGTCCTTGCTGTCTACCGGATCCAGCCTCTTTCTAACCCGTCGCGTCTAGCACGCGCCCTTTCCTCATCCCCCCCCCTCACCCCTCTCCTTGCCCATCGCTCCCTGGTCCAGCTCCGCAAAGTACCTCCCGTACTTCGACAGCTGCGGCATGTCGGATTGCGTGCTGCAATAGAGATGTGTCAATTAGGGATGGCAAATCGGCATTCGACTCTCTTCTTTTCGCGTGCTCTCTCGTCTCTCTGACCGGCGAGAGTTCATTAGAAACGAGAGAGACGCGTGCCGAATTGTCATCCCTAGTGTCAATTATAGGATAGACTGATATTGAACTGGAATCATAGTCCCACACCACCTCCAGCATGTGTAGGCAGTGTGAAACACTAATAGCGCGACACTAACTCCGGCACAATGTTGTTAGAGGTTCTTATAATACGACATACGAGATGCTATTGTCAGCATCCGCCCTCGTCGCAATGTATAGCCGGACTGTAACGTCTATCTGCCGTTTAAACCACCGAGGCTCAACAACTGAACTGACAATCTTCAGCGTCGTTCCGTTCTGAATCTTCCCAATACCATTTGCGCTTCACGCATGCGAGATAATCCTGCACGCGTAACCCTCCTAATAAATTGGCGCCCCGTGGTCTACATAAAAGCGATCAATCAATACTGTATCCTACCCAACCGCCCCACCTACCGTATCAAATCTCCCCAACCTCATTCGTGCTTCACCCATGCTAGATACCCGTGGTCGTGACCAATTCCCTAATGAATTCGCTTCTTGTGGTATACACAAAATCCATCGATTACTCCTACTGTAACCTACCGTACCATTCACTCTTCCTTACCGTATCCCATCGCCCTTCAGCTCGCGCACGTCCTCGTCCATGTCGGAGGCGCCGCTCGCGCCGCTCTCCTGCAATATCGATCGATGATCAATCAAAATCCAAAAAATCTCAAAACTTGGTCGTTTTCTTCAGGGACTTTCATTTTTCTCATAAAAATGGCGCGAAGCTCAAATATTCAAAAATTTCAAATACCTCTCCCAGCTCCTCCGCGTACTCATCGTCCGCCTCCTCCTGGTCCTCGTCTGGAAATTATTATTATTGCTCAACGAAATGATTAGCCAATCGGAAAGATTGAAATTTTCAGCAGATGTAGGCTGTGTGAAACGCAGATCGCACAACGAGGCATAGCGAAGAATGTGATCTTTGTAATCCAACGAACAATCGAAGTTCTATCATAGAAGCGCACATTTTCCAGAACACAAAGTCAGTGTGAAACACAGACTCAGCCACAGGAGATATCGGATTTCGATAATTGTTTTCTACAAAACATCCTTGATGGATCGTAATGCCTCACCATTTCCAGCACATGTAGAAAGTGTGAAACACAAACACCATGATTCAATACAGTGCCTATTGATAAAGCGCATTCAATTCAATTCATTTTATGGGATTCTCTACAGTGAGGTAGTAATCAATATCTTCCGTTTCTTGTCTACTATACCCCTCTGCCTCACTCATCGGCATATCTCACAATCAGGGAAGAGGCAAAGACAACTCGGAAATTTAAAAAAATTCCGCATAGACATCCGGAAGATGGACTCACCACTGCTCCTGCCTCCATCTTCCGCCCTCGCGTAGCTCGTCGTCGCGCGCTTCTCGCCTCCCTTCAAATTCCTCTTATTTTCCTTTTTTTATCAATCCAAACCTCGAATATTCGAAAATCCCAAAAACTCGCAAAAATCTGGTCATTTTCAATAGGAACTTTCATTTTGCCAAGAATGGGCGCGAAATTCAAATTGCGTTAATCTTTTCGAAATACTTCCCTACCTTGGTGCTCAGAGTGCGGGTGCGCGTGCGCGGCAGCGTGAAGGAGAGCGGGCAGGATTGGCCTGAAGAGGGGAAAGGTTAAAAGATCGAGTGTATCAATACAGTGAGAATTACTTCGGAATCACTCATTCACCAGCGCAACTAGTTCTATAACAGTCACGAAAAATGAGAGGATTGCAGAAGAGGCGTGAAGATGCGATAGGAAGATTTCAGTTAACTGCAATGATCTGAAAAACCCCAAGAACCAAAATAAGAGGTGGAGGAAGATAATAATATACTGCAATTCTTTATGGGTTGAATGTCATTCCGATCACTCACTAGGCATTCAAACAAAAGTTATGACAGCCTCGAAACGGGAACATTACTTTGGCAATTCCTTTTTCACCGTCAATAAGAAGCATATTGCTCCAAAGATCTCTTCCGAGTTGATAGCGCTATCGTGGAACATCAATCAATTGCGTAGGTTCACTCTACTACTGCTAAGACGATCAATTAGAAAGTATTTTATTCTCAAGCATGGCTTTCGTATATTGTTCATTATTCATTTTTTCACACAAATCGCGATTGTGAAACGGCAAACACACTAGCTACACCCAGCCCCAAATTTACAAAGTTATAAATAAATCAATAATCCCACTCACCCGCCAGCGGGAACTTCTCGGCCGGCACGCATCGCACGCACAGCGAGCACAGCGCGTCCTGCAAGGAAGGAAGTGATGATTACGGTAGCTGATTAATATCGATTAACTTTTTTCAATGATAAAATAAAGAAAATTAGGAAATTTTAGAAAAAGTAAATTGCATTCTTCACATCAATACGTCGCCATAGACATCTCAGAAGTCCATCTTTTGTATCCGTAAACTACCTGGATAAATTCCTCAACCATCAGTAATTGCACCTCTAGGAAACAAACGAATATAGT
>LS554627.1:334539-354276 GCA_900490775.1 Pristionchus maxplancki
CGCACCATTACACTACGTCGTTTTCTACGCGTTCTGTTTATTTTATCTGATTTCTAAAATGATAATAGGAAATTAGAGCACTAAAAGAAGTGATTAAAATAAACTACTACGTCAAACTCGGTAGTTTTATGAACTTGCACTTAACTTGCACTTTGGGATTGACGAATTTATATGTTCGGAACGTTTTATTTTTATGATAACCAAGAACGAATTATTAGATTTTTTTAAAAAAGATGGTACTCCCGATCATAACGTTGAGCTCTTTATCCTCTATTTACATACATCCTCCGATGCGCCAATCCACCTATGGAAAATCGCTAACCTGTAGCAATGACCGCACCTCCATTGAGCTGGCTTCGTTAAGTTCAAGACACGATCTACTGACTAAACGAGTAGGCGACATTCCCCTTGCCCCGTTCTCTTACCCTTCATCCCTCAAAGGGCAGCCAAGCCCACATCCTATGGCTGACTATTCGAAAGAAAGGGCTGAAACTCAGAGATCCATCCTCGGTATTCCCCCATTCTGCTTGACTTGAATTGTGAGTTTCGTTGATCTTTTATACGTCAACAACATATTGTCCCTATTCTCTTCCCCAAAGGGCAGTCAACCCCACATCCTACTGACACCGGGGCGAGATCTTTCCATTGAAAGGTGAAGAGTGAACTATTGGTATCGATGATCGACTAGGCAACATACTCCTGCCCTCATTCTCTTTCCCAATGGGCAGCCAACCTCACATCCTATTCGCACATGACTGAAAGTGTAGATCCGAGCCAGACTCTCACTAATTGCGCAGTCTATCAACACTCTGACTACCCAGAAACCGTTTGGAGTAAACTTTCACCTGTTGAGGTTTTTTTTAAAGAAGAGACAAATGGTGAATCGAATGGAGACAACTACTTCCCATCATCAACCACCCATGCAGCGCGAATCATCCTACTCGTATCAAACTGTTCCATCACAGTGCAGGCAGTAACATGATAATAACACCTGTTTGCTATTCTTTTCGACAGAACATCATTAACCAATCACTGCACCAACCTCGAACCAGCATCTAACGTACTTGTGAAACAGGAAATTCCAAGCTGGGTTCCGCCTACCAAATCCGCCCTCTCGAAAATCATTTTCCATTGGGAAATACAATATTGCAGATCATACCATCCCACTAATGAATCAACCCCGCTAATTAAGGCTAATTAACTAACTAATCAACCAACCTGCAGCTGAGTCGCCGTCTTGTCTCCCCTCTTGTCCACCGCAGGCTCCAGGGCGTCCAGACACTTCTCGCAGGCAGACACCATCCCCGCCGCAAGCACCTCCTCCTTGCCGCGTCCTTAACAAAATTTTGATCCTTCCTAGAGATGTATGCATCGTGGTTTCGTTCGATTCGGTAACATAGCAGTGAAACTGCAAAAATCGTGGAAATGATGCTAGTTTCTTACAGCTAGAACTCTAGATGGGTGTTCTCTAAGTAAAATTAAAGAAAGCATTTTTCGCAGGCAAACACCATCCCGGCAGCAAGCACCTCCTCCTTGCCGCGTCCTTAATTAGGGACTAATTAACATTTTAAAAGTGTTTTTCGATGGTCAGGGAGGCGTACATCAAAGATGGGCTGAACTCGACAGTTTAAGGTAACACTGAAACCCAGGGCAGACAAGTTGCTGATAGCGCTCCACTATACCCCCACTATGAAACGAGCACATCCTGTCGCGAAATGAAGCTACTTTAGTGAAGCGATTCTATGGAAAAACAAAAGTACGAATAATCACGCCCAATACGACAATTATATAGGTAATGCAGCTGCGAAACGCAAATCATCCTCGAAAATCGGTTATCGAATACAAATAAATCAAGGAAACATCAGTGTGGATGGATTGCTCCGACTGATCTTACATTCGCGAAACCCCACGCTGCCTAGTGCACCACATTCACAATTCCACAATAATCAAAGCATTCAAAGCACGACTCAGGAGCATTGGCTGTGAGGATGCCGTCAGATCTATCACCGCATCTCGGAACCACACCACCCTCCATCTCTGCCCTAACGCTCTTCTGACGTCCTAGGCGGACACAACAGCAAAACAGACCCAAAAATAGGACCAAATACGCAGAACCAACGTTGTCCTAGCAACAACTCTGTGGATGCTCGAAATTGCCCCAAAATAGACGCAGGATTCATCCTAGACACACTTACATGCGGGAAACCTATCTACATTCATCCCTCACCCTTCTCTCGCTTGTGCCATAGAAACGAGAAAGTATGCGGAATGGGGAGGGTATGCTCCGCTCCTTAGTTGGGATATCTCTCTATTCTGCACACATACCCTCTCCGGCTAGAGCGAAGACAGAGCGAATCGCTCCCCCCCCCCAACACCCATCGGAAGCAATCTGCCCGCTTGTTTTTCTACTTTTCATACTGCAATCGAGTCCTCGGAAAAGGACCGAAGAGTAACCAAAGATCTAACGATCAGAAGAACTCAAAGATTGCTCGAAAACGAGTCTGGTAGACAGGAAAATCCGGTAGAACGCTCTAAGAATTCAAGAAAACGAGCTCACAAACTCCAAAACTTCCAGCGAAAAATCAGAGAACTCACTATCACTGCCGATCCTCTCTATTATTGTCATGCAGTACCCTAGCACTGCACGCTTCCTATTATTTAGGCAAATGTGCCAATATACTACCGAAACTCATAGAATTGGACGAAAAGCTCATAAGAACTCACTACCACTGTCGATCCCCTCCATTAGTGCCAGATAGTACTCTACAGCCGCACTATCCACTGCCTTCTCCTTATCGATATTCTTGCGAGAATTCTCCCTGCTTTTCTTGCGAGTAGAGCAGGACTTCTTGCGCTTAGTTGAGGGCATTGAGGCCTTCAGAAGGGAGGGGGGGATGAAGAGACCAGTCGACTAGACCCCAAAGGGCGAGAATGACTAGTCAAGAACCTCTCGCGCTAAGAAATTAGCAATTTTGCGCATGGCGCATTTGTGCTATTGTATCATCTCAAATTGAGGGCCAGAAGTTAAAGACGATGGCAATTGCAGGGCTACTACAAATAATTAAAATCAAAGCAGATTCAGAATCGAACTAGTGCATCGTAGATTCGCGCCGTGATCGATTCTCATATTTCTGGTCCGAGCGACGAACGTAATGCCATGGAGATCTGCACCAATCCTAACAATAAACTCAATGCAATCCAAAGGAATCACATGGCCGATTCGCGCTTTCTATGCATCTCATATGGAGGGACAAGATAAGAGAATGATAGTTGAAGCGTGTTTGGTAAACCAACAATATAAAAAGGAGAGCGCGATTTCGCATAAGGCTTATTCGCGCTATTCATACCTGCCAAAATCTCGAGCATTGTAGAGCGCTGTAAAAAAACAAAGGAAAGATTTTAGAACGGCACATTCGAGTTCCATATAGTTCTCATATTACGCCAAAATGAAGAACAACGATTCGAGGCCAATATTAGAAACAAAGTCAAAGCATATTTCATGACGCATTCGCGCTCCCCCAACATCTCAAGATCTGAACGCGAGGAGGACGCACAATGCACGAGAGGTTTCTTTGATAACAATCTTCTAAAACGCTCTCAAACTGACTCTACTTCAGTCAAAACACCACTACTTCTCGAACACATCCCAGTTGCACCTTCACCCTGCCATCCTTCCACCCTAAATCCAATGACCAGACAACATCAAACCTTCGGAATCGGGGTAAAATCACTGCATGGAACATTAGCGCTTCCCCAATATCTCAAGATCTGAACGCGATGAGGACGCACAATTCGCGAGAGGATTCTGCCATCGAATAAATAAATACTACAAAGTGTGAAACCAATTCAGACAAAACACCCAGAAATGGGAGCTAGATGATACATGGCACATTCGCGCTTCCGCAATATCTCAAGATCTGAACTCGAGGAGGAAACGCAATCAACCAAATGCCTTGAAAACAATTTAATAAACGAACTCAAACTGACTCTAGTTCAGTCAACACACCACTACTCCTCGAACACATCCCAGTTGCACCTTCACCCTGCCCACTACATCCTTCCACCCTAAATCCAATGACCAGACAACATCGAACCTTTGGAATCAGAGTAAAATCACTGCATGGCCCATTCACACTTCCCCAATATCTCAATATCACGGCGCGAGAAGGAAATAGAATGGATCCACGTTTTATGAGCCCAAAAATATAACGCAACACCACCAGCCCTCGAACACATCCTAGTTACACCTCTCCCAGATAATCAAACAGCCTCCACTCTCGCTGACCCGACAACATTCAACTTATCAGGCAACTGTCTTCCCCTCTCCATTTCACGCACTCTCTCACTCTGTCTAACCGCGAGAGACCACAAGAAGTTGAGCGACCTAGACAACATCCAACTTGTCAGTTGTGATCACACTAGATGGATCTCTTGTTGTGACCACTCGGGAAGTCAGAGATCGATCACTAGAGTGCCTCACAATAAGAATTGAAGACAACTAGGCGCGAATTTACAAGAAATACTATCCAATTTGTAACCCATTCGAGAATACTATTTCAGAAGTCAGAGATCGATCATTAGAGTATTTTAAGTAAAGGACTGGAGAGACATGCAGTTCTCGATGCTTCAGGCCATCGCGAGAAAGATTGTAAGGAAAGACCGAGAAAGACAGAATCGAAGCGTGATTGGAAATAGCGTAGTTGATGAATGAGTGAAACACAGACCCTCCGTTCAACTAATCGGGCTGTGGAAGGACAATGCGATTTTCTAAATTCAAGAGCTACTGGCGTCTCTCGATCTCACGGATCCGATAGGACTCGAAAGGATGTGTTACTAATGCTGTGAACAGTGTCTCTGCCTAGTCTCATTCTCTAGTCAGATAAATCGACTAGAGGGGTCGGTCTAGTCGAGAATGAGGGGGAGACAAACCCTCTACCCCTCTCCCTCTTCTCTCCCCTCAACTGTCATTCCTCTCCCCCATTTCCATACCGCGCGGTCATTTTGTGACTCGAAACGTGCGAAAAGTAACAAATATCTCATTCGTCTCCCTCTAAATGAGAGGGAGGGGAGGGAGAGGGGTAGAGGGTTCGTCTCCCCCTCATTCTCGACTAGACCGACCCCTCTAGTCGATTTATCTGACTAGAGAATGAGACTAGGCAGAGACACTGTTCACAGCATAAGTGACGTCAAAGCAAAAGCACCATTGGCACACTATCAAAAGAAAAGTTATTAACAAATGAGAGAAACACTAATTAGCCTCTCCAATAAAAGGACTTCAGTTCCTATTGTAAAGCAAAAGCCATCTTGGAAGCATTGGCGTAAAATCGAAGCGAGACATATTCGAAGAATGCGTGAAACTCAAATTATCCGCTCCAATAGAAAAGACAATACGAGTTTAGTTCAACAATTAATTTCCTATTTCAGACACAACCAGTATTGGCGTATAATCTAGCCGAGACATACTCGAATAACGAGAGAAACATGGATTACCCGCTCCAATAACCCTGCTTCCGGGACCCGCGACATCCGGGGTTATGGACGTTCATCAAACAAGGTTTTACAAGGCTAAAAATAGATTTCTAAATCGAGGACTGCTATATTTTATTTCTTATCGAACCCGATAGAGCAACGATCAAAATTCTATTGAACGAGGCGTACTTGCACAATCTGCGAAACACAACTCCACCTACTCAACTGATCAGGCACAAAAGGGAAAAGAGGAGTTACTCCTCAATCCACCAATCTTAGCCTCCAGTCACAAAGCAGCGCCTGATCTCCGTTCCCTATCATCAAGAGAAGAAGGAGGACCTGCTCTCTCACTTCCCCCTGCTCACTCGCTTCTCTGACCGGCGAGAGAGAGAGTTGAAAAATGAGAGATCCAGACGACAAAGCAGGATCGGGATAAAATCGGATCCTTAGAGAGCACTCAGATCCGAGAGGTCCCAGACTAGCAGACAACTGCTAGAGATCACAGCAAAGCGAAAGAACCCTATGAATCTCCCTCATTCGCGTTCACAGCCCGTCAAGTCTTCGGGAAGCTCATTCCATCTTGATCGACTCTCTCCATTTCTCCTGCTCTCTCGCTTTCTCTAGCCTCCCAGACACAATTCGCATCCCGTTTAATGACACGCCTCTCTCAAAAACGCGAGCTCTCTCGCCGATCAGACAGAATGAATCCTACTTCCGATTCATCTGTTTTGATCCACTTCGAACCACATTTCCGCTCCCATTTTCACTTGAGAAATCGTCGAGAATCTTGAGATCGAATAAAATGAACGACTGCGATTGATTGAATTCATTTCATGGATGAGGAACTACTTCTCAAACGAGAAAATGACTGAGGAAACGAGGTTTGGCGAGTCTCGCAAACCAAAGTTACATCTTTTTCGCCGGGGTCGCTTGTGTTTCACTAGATATACTAAGCGGGTCAGGCGAGTAGGTTTTAATGCGAGCATGGAGCGCGATATTTATCATAACTAAATTTCGTACAAACAAGAGAGAAAGAAGAGACAAGAGTAAGATTCGCATCAGCACCTCACTTCCCGTCCCAAAATACACGCAATCAGCAATCACCGGCCCTAGGAAGCGCTCCAATCACAGCAAATTCATCCCGATTCATCTATGTTTCACTGACCACGCTTACTAGCGTCACACATCCTGGTTCAATCACGATGTCATGTTTTTGGCTCAAACAGATATTCACATTATTCAGATTTGAGGCAATAGAAGAACCATATCAAATAAGGCTCTCACACCAGCTAATCACCCATCTACGAAACGCTGACCCGACAAGCAAAACCTCAAACTTGCCAATCTCCAATCCCACGTGACCACCCGTCGTTATGAATCGTGGCAGTTCACAGCAGTTTCATCCTAATTCATCTATGTTTCACTGACCAGTCTTACTAACATCACGCAGCCTGGTTCAATCACGGTATCATCTCTTGACAAAAACAAAACAAAAAGACAAGCACGTTATTTAGATTCGGACAATGACGAGTATCAATCAAACAACGCACTCACACCATCTAACCACTAGAATGCGAAACTCCGAACCGACAAGCAAAACCTCAAACTTGCCAATCTCAAAGCCTACGTGAGCCCCCATCATTATGAATAGCGGCAACCCGCAGCTGTTTCACCCGCGTTCATCTATGTTTCACTGACCAGTCTTACTAACATCACGCAGCCTGGTTCAATTTCGACCGCGTTCATATCAAACAGATAATCAGACAACTTCAATTTTATGCAGTATCAATATCAAGTGATGCACTCACACCAGCTAATCACGCAACTATGAAACTCATAACCGACAACACAACCTCAAGCGGTGCCAATCTCGAAACCCACGTGAGCGCCCATCGTTATGAATCGCGTCAACCCACAGCTGTTCCTCCCGGGTTCATCTATGTTTCACTGGCTACTCTTACTCGCACCGCACTGCCTGCTTCAATCACAACGGCGGTGGGCTTAGATCGAACAATCAACCGAAACTCATAACCAAGACAATTGCACAATTTTCATTACAGGAAGACTTCACATCAAACGATGAATTCCTCATTTATAATGACTCAACTTTGAAACTCGACAAACCCGGCAAGCAGTACCAATCTCAAAAACCACGTGTACACCCATCATTATGAATCGCGGCAACTCCCACAGCTGTTTCACCCGGGTTCATCTATGTTTCACTTGTTACTCTAACCAACGTCGCATAACCAAGTCTGATTCCTAACTGATTCTCGTGATAAACGAAACATAATCCACATCAATGAAATAACAGCACTGCAAAGCGCTCTCCAGCCACCTCTATGTTTCACTAAACACACTTACTAACCTCACACGGCCGAGTCTAATTTTCTCCTGGGTGATCGTGTAAATCTAAAACAACCCACATCAACGAATAAATGCCACATTACAAGCGTTACGCTAGTGAATCTCGCGTCAACCCACAGCTGTTTCTGCCGGATTCAACTATGTTTCACAGTCCCCTCATCCTAACTCCACGCAACCGAGTATAATTGTACTTGGTCCTCGTTCAAAACAACAACAAAAAGTTTACTTCAAAGAATAAATACCACATTCTACCAATAAGCGGTGAGCTAGTGAATCTCGCGTTCAATCAAACATTAAACTATCCTTGGCAATTCTGTGCATCACTAATCACACTTACTAAGCTCACACAGTCGAGTCAGACTTCGGTCTTGCCATTTCAAAAAAAAATTAATCCACATAAGTAAATAAATGCCACAAATGCTAAATAAATGCTGTGTTGTCTAATTGTGTTTCACTATTCGCTCTTACTTACTAACTACACACATCCGATTCTCATTACATCCCCTTTTCGCCCCTATAGAAAATAAAATCTGCAACAACAAAGAAGCGGCACTTTCTAAACAGTGGATCTCGCGTTCAATCAAACAGTTAACTCTCCCTCTCCCTCACCCGCCACAGCTTGATGTCACCGATATCCTCACGTTTTGACTTTTGCCTCATCCCTCCAACCCTCTCAATGATGCACGCTCTCTCGCTACTCCGGCCGGTGAGATAGAACGCAAAATGAAGAGACGAGTTCTTGAGAATCCATCCCCCCTGACGCTCTCACATCCCCATTCCCTATCATCAAACATAGACAGTGAGAGAGTGTGCAAACCATGGAGAATAAAGATTCCTTCTCACAACAGAGATTCCGCCGATTCCATTCAACCTGGAATGCTTGGCAGATCCAGAGATTCGCACACGCTTGATTATAATTTAGGAATCGGATACAGTCGATAATCACTGTTTCTAGTTTCTTGCAGTAATTGCTCGAGCTTGAAACCCTATAAAACCTAGTGTCATAGACGATTCAAAACATTCCACTCATAGAAGGTTATTAGAGTCTGAAAAATGCCCGCGCCTTGAATCAGACCGCCCAGAATATTGAGTTAACGACTCAAAGGTGAAACTCAACACAACGAAAAATCTGGACAGACAATAACGATTCAAGCGAATCTAACAGTGCTTTTTTAACATCAACAACAGCCGTGTATCTCAGTTGCTGACCTCCTGTACTGATGACTCGAACTTAAAACTCGACACCGCCAAGACACTCACTTGTTACCAAAAACACCCAGAGGCCTTTACAGTTCCATTATACTTGTGAAGCCCAGCACGTCATCAGATTGCCCAGACAACTGATGTAATGACTCAACCCTAAAACTCAACACTGCCAAGGAACCCGCTCGTCCACGTCCCGCTAACTTCCTCCTAGTATCATAACTAGAGACCGCAGGCTCCGCCCACTTGGTGGGGACGCGAAATCGACAAAAACCTGCGCCGAGGCGGGGCAGTCTTAGTTCAGATGAGATATTCACAAACGGTAAAAAGTGCGATGTTATTTAGACTCATAGCAACACATTGCGCACATGAATGATCCACTCCACTCATTTCGGCAAGCCACATTGCGGTCTCTAATCATAACGTGCTGACCGGGACAGAGCAGCCATCTCTTCATTCATATATCGCCTTCAGACAGCAAGGCATGAAATGAGCAACGGGGTCTAGTCGAGATGAACAGTGCTGCCTCGCAACTCTTCTGAGCTGGCCCGTTCCCGTTTCACTGGCTACTCTTACCCTTTCCATATCGGCGGATGCGATCCGAGTCCGCCAAAACCACCCACAACGGCTTCCGCATCAGCATCCAGATCATCCTTTGCCGACGGTGCGGCTCCCAATTATGATTGATCATACTACAAAATAGGATACCGGGCATGAATCGTCCAGTCCCTTGAAATAATGACTCAACCCTGAAACCCTACACCGCCAGCAACTCGCTCGTTCCCGTCCCGCTCACTTCCTCCTAGTCTCAAACTGCTGGCTAGGAAGAAACGTGCGTCTCAGCAACTGTTTTGTGAGGCTCTCGGCTCGTTCCCGTTTCACTGGCTCCCTTTACTCTGCCCAGGACGGCGGATCTGATCACTTTCAGCTTCCTTCTTGCTCCAAATATTCCTATCCCTCCAATAACAGCCATCTCATCGGCACATATCGCCTTCTTCTAGGGAATTCAGTATAATTGGAAATTCAGAAAACCGTAGGAAACAAACATCCAAGTGCTCAGCCGACCGATGCAATGAGCCAACCTTGAAACTCAACACCGCCAAGGAACTCGCTCGTTTCAACTTCCTCCCAGTGCCAAAAAGTCTGAGAATACCCTGGCTGCCGCCAGATTCAGGATGTTTCAGACTTGCTCGTTCGCGCTTCACTGGCTAATCGTATTCACCCCTAAACGATCATAAGCGATTCTTCCCGTGTGGACACTAGGAACAATACAACTCCAAAACTTCGCTCACCCTTCAATCCCATTTCTTCATTTTCTCACTAATCTGGCGCCCCTGCCACGCACTCTTCCTAAATAAAAAACGACTCACTTGAATTGGCGAACAGCTTGAGCAGCCCGACGATCAGCAGTGTCGCCTCGGCCGGCGGGTCGGGATCCTGGAATTAGAAACAGAATTGCGGTTCCGAATTCGAAACCGGATCTGTACATTAACCTTTACTATCTCACACTAAATCAGTATTAGGAGTGGTAATCGCACTCATAAACCCCACAGTCTTGTTTTAGTTTGGAATTTGTGCCAACTATTTTTCGTCTTGACGATTTGCGGTTGCTATGCATCTATATCACGATAGAGTTGAACAATTATTATTAGTTGCGAGATATCCAATTCAAAAAATTACTCGAAGTGGTGAAGTCCCTGAATAGGCAACCAAGCGATTGCTCGTTTCGCCTTATTCACATAACCGTGTAGTAGAGGGAACCCGTTGATTATTGACCGTTGATTGAAACAAATAAAAATAATTAAGAGCAAGTTCGGCAACCAGACAATTTGATGCTCCATGGTAATCACATTTCCAGCGAATTAGGCACTCATTGCTGTGCAGATGATGCATCCTATAAATATCCCAAACTACTTTTAAGCTTTTCCTATGTCAATATTACCGAAAAAGCTCACTCATCCAACTGTGCATTCAGGAAGATCTTTTCATGGATCACAGACCAATCCCTCCAGTGTCGGCGCCAGCTTATCCAGCAGCCCCACCAGCCTCCCTAACACCATACTAGTTTTTCAAAGACCATCTCTCTCCCTCACCTCTTGCAATAGCTAGCAGCCCCACCATCCTCCCTAACACCCTACTAGTCTTACAGGCTACCCCCTCACCCTCGCAAAGATCAAAGATCACTCACCTCCAGTGTCGGCGCCAGCTTATCCAGCAGGCCGACCAGCCGGCTTGCCGCGCCTGCCGACAGCATCGAGACGCGCGTCTTCTCTGCAAGAAATGAGCTATTTTTTCTTGAATTATGATTTGTCTCTCTTCGTTTCGCGTACTCTCTCACGTTGCGTGGCCTACAAATATTATTGTCTTCCCACAACCATGGAAATCTACAGGCGATGGAACTAAAAAAACCACAGACATAGAAGTGTACAAGTTCTAAAACTGCTAATCGTTCTGTTGATTTGTTGATCGAAGAATCGTGATCACATTGCCAATGCCTCACAACACACACTGAATTGATAGTTATGAAACGGAAACCTCAATAGTTAATCGCCCGAACGAAAAACCAACAAGCGCAAGCCCGCACATTTTCCGTTTCGTCCTCACTACTTACGCAAGAGCTTCAGCTTGGGAATGATATCACTCTGCTGGTCCCTCTTCGAACAACTCAATCCTGCCTCCCAATTGCGAAGGTAGACCATAAGGTATACCTAATGCTTACTGCACTTTCCAAGTCACAAGCCCCAGCTAACTTCGCGCTTCGCACCCGTCATATCAGCAAAGGGGAAGGGTGAGGCCAGTGATCCCAAGACTTTCTGTTCTACTAAAATCTCATCTTTCGTTCGACAAATATCGCAATGAGATACTGCCCTAATATTCGCCGAACTTATTGAGTCGCAGTCTCACTCGGTTTCTTCTTGTTACTATTTTCCAGGGTGCTTACCCCAACCCACCTAAACATATCCGCTAGATTCCGGTTTCATACTGACTCTATCAGAGCAGGGAAGAGGACGAATTCAATGAACTTCTGTCTTGCCCACAATAACAATATTTTCGACATTAAAGATTAATACCATTCGCTTATCAATATTCACAAACAAAGTTTTCATATTCATCTTAATTCAATAATAATAGGCAATTTTCACTATGGCTCGAATACAAATGACTCACTATTCTTGGCGACGAGGTAGAGCACCTCCAGGTGTTTAGCCCCACTCATCGAGATACTACGACAGCTATTTTCATGCTTTATCAATACTACTTGTAAAGCAACCTAAGATAAGCAATAATAATAGGTAATCTTCATTCAACTGACTATTCTTGGCGACGAGGTAGAGCACCTCCAGGTGCTTACCCCATCATGGAGCTACGGCCCCAGCTATTTTCATGATTCATCAATACTACTTGTTATGCAGCTCGAAAGAGTCCACAATAATTACAATATGCATGGCCGAAGTCAACGATTAAAATTTATCAAAAAAGAGGAAAACAAAACCCCGATATTAAATCAACTCACTATTCTTGGCGACGAGGTAGAGCACCTCCAGATGCCGGGCCATCACCGCCGAGTGACGGGAATCGGCGGCGCGCTGAAATGAAACTTCTGCATTAGGGAAGGAAAGCGAGAAGGGATTCCTTCCAAAAAGTGAACTCCTGCAATCTATTTGATTTTTTGTGTTTTTTTCTATTCCGAGTGAGTTCTAGTTAGGAAGGCTGATAGAGAAGCGGAGTGCATTCAGGTTCTAGACAAGTCAAGTTCGTGTTTCCATTTCGAAGTCAAGTTCGTTTTTTCCATTTCGAGTGATTCTAGGGATGAGTGAGTCTTTGCAATTACCATATGTCTACCTTTAATAAAATCAAATAAAACTCTCGCAAAAATAATTCATATTTTATATGTTCCGCGAATCAACACGCTATTACTGAATTCCTCACACTCCACAAATGCTATGCCACTGAAACACGAGCATGGATGGAGGAAAATCATAGAAAAAAACTTCTTAAATATAAATAACATAAAGAAATACCTGCATGAGTGCCTTGGGCAGGTCCCGCGTGCGGCCCGCGAGTTGCGCGTTTCGGGCTGCAAATATACAATAACATCCAGGTTCAGCGATTATCATAACGGATATTATTAAACCAAAAAAATTCAAACCGTCAAGAACTGTTTCAGGCTGCAAATATGACCATGATACAATGCAGATTCAGCAATGATCTCGAGATATTTTAGCGAAACAACACCAATATTCCTCGAAAAGTATAAAATTCGAAACGCCAAAAACTGTTATACCGCGACTATTTACGAAATAGCCCCTTCAACAATAATACTCAGACCGACAAACACCCCACGCTTCTCCCACTAGCACCTATCCCTCTCCAGCTTTCTCCTCTGCACTTACTGTCAACCTACTCCGTGTTTTCCTTCTCCCATCACCCGTTTTTTCACCTCTTCCATCTCTCCAGAAACACTTTGCACACTTCTCGCTTTCAGGTGGCACTAAATCTCATCAGTAAAATAAATCTCACCAAGGGGCCTATCATAAGAACTCAAGAGATCAAAGATCAGAGATCAACCATCTAAAACCCATCGACTAGAACCCTACACTGACGAGAAAAGACTAGCCAGGCTAGGCAAACAGATAAGCGTTCGCAATACTCATGATTGAGAAAGAGAGAGTGGGAAGCAAGGAAATCTCAACAATCTACACTTCAGTTGTCTATTCGCGTTTTGCAGTGTCTACAAACCGTGTTTCCCTTCACAGCAGCGGTTATTCGAATTTTGCGTTGTTACCACAAAAAATAAAATGTCTGAAACAAGGAAAGCATGTTCATACGCTATTCCCTTCATTTCTCATACCTACTGAAAAGCAATGTATACATGAATGAGTACCACGAAGGACGAATATTGTCTGCTGATTGTATTTTTATAAAAAAACCGGTCTGATCGTTATCGAAACGTCCCTCGCATTACGAGAATCATCTAAAAGCGCAGCATCAAAGGGTCGGGTGGGAATAGTCATCCACTAGCACCCTGACTACAAAATCCGGCGTGCGAACCAGCCCGACGAGTACACGTCACAGAGACAACGGCAGCCATTATGTTTTAATGTTATAAGCCGGCGGTGGATGAATCGGAATTGACAAGCTCCACGCTCTTCGAGTATCATCAACTTGCGCAGCGCAAAATATGCGGGTGTGAGCAATGCTCTGAATCTGGTCTATTCGCTTGCTCTTTTACATGTCGCCTAGGATAAGAGAGCAATACGGAGCGAGGCAGACTTCCGAGCGGCAAAATTATTATTATTGTAGTGACTTTCTCTTCGATCCCATCAAAGTATCCCCGCACTTCACGTATCATGGATATGTGCAGCGGAGAAGGGGCGGGATAGAATCATAGCTACTCTCGCCGGTCAACCAGATGAGAAAGCATCCAAACATTGAGAAGCAGGTGATTTTTTTATCGAGATGCAAAATGATTATTTAACGGCTTATACGCATCTCCATCATTGAGATGCTCCTCGCACTTCAATCTATGAGCAACTCGCGCAACGTAAAAGTGGCGGATGCGAGTTAGGCTCTGAATCGACTTTCGCTAACATTTTCGCTTGTCTGAAATATCACCGAGCGAAACAGACGCACATTGATTGTAAGCGAGAAAGGAGCTGCGACTCATTGAAATCCAGATTTTTTCGCCATTTCAAGAAGCTGGACAACGAACATTCGACAGTCAACACAAACGATCACTCTTTCTACAATTCCCAAATTCTTTTTCTAAACCAGCGAGAGAGAATGGCAAAGTGAGAGAGTCTGAGATCAAATGGCGCTCATAATTTCGAAAATGCAACTCACGCGACCGCACGCTCCTCGCCAGAAGCCGCAGCAGCCGCTCCGACAGCGCCTGCCGGTTGTCGACGATCTGCAAGAATGAATTAAAACATATTCTTGTATTTATTTATTTGTTGAACAACCCTACGCTGGTTCACTACTGCAGCCTCTATTTGCGCAACTATCAGAAACTATTGACACACTAATATAGAGACCCATTTTTGTATTTCTTGTCGTGGATAATCGAATCAAAAATTGCAGGCTACCCTCACGAACACCCACTGGCACCCAAATCTGCCCTATGACCAGGAACGCTATTTTCCTTATATTTACCGCATTCTGTCCCTCAAAAATAATAAACAATAACAACGACAACACCCTCACCATCTGGCACAGCGCCTGGAGAATCCCTCCCCAACGGGCTAGCGCAATAACAAAAATAATAATAATAATAATAATAATAATAATAATAACAACAACAACAACAACAACAACAACAACAACAACAACAACAACACCCTCACCATCTGGCACAGCGCCTGCAGCAGCCCGCCCACGCGCACCTTGAACTGCGTCTTCGGGTCTGCAATTATTATTATTATTATTAATCAATTAAAACTTTTGTGATCAAAATTACATCATACTATTCTTGGTTTCACTGTTCTTTCATATTTCATTGTCTGCTTCAATTTGCACTACCTGATACATTCTAGGTTTCACTGTCTCCTCACATTCAAGCGCCATATCAATGCTGCAATGTTTGGCTCCACCTTCTGATCATTAGAAAACCCACTCACTAACGCCGACAATAACCTCCAGTGAGCTCATCCTCTAAGGTTCTTGACCCTCACGCTTTCACTCTCTGGGGCTCTGTTACTCTGCCCAGCTCATTTCACTCACCCTTATTCGCCACCACCACGAACAGGTCGACCAGCGCGTCCGTCGAGGCCGAGAGCGAGAGCGGCAGCCTGGAAATTGAATATTGTTGTATTATTATAATTAAGTGATGTGAAACGGCTCCTGGCTGACATACTACTATTTTGAAAAGTTTGCTGGGTATGGTACAACTGAGAAGCCACGAACTCACATGTCACTTCTATAGCTATACCACTCGCAAACCATTCAGAGAGCAAGACTGTACATTTCGTTTTTCAACTCGACGTTTCACTAGCGATATAATATATTCTCATGGGGTCACTAACAAATGGTACTACCACGAAGTGTAAATATTTGTTGGGAAATTTCACTTAAGAAGTAAATATCTCGTAAATCCAATTTTGAGAAGAAAAATATTAAAATTAGATATTTCGGGAAAAAAATAGTGGAAAAAATAAATAGGAAAAAACGAAATGGGAAATTGCGAAGTGGGAAGAGATTTTTGGGAAAGTTCCATCTCGGAAGTTTTTTCCGTTGATTACGGTAGCCGTTGTTTAGAACAATTTTCATCCAAATAAATGAATTTTCATCCTTTTACTTATTTTCTTTTTTTAAATGGTAGAGAAATTGTTAACAAAAATAAAGAAAGGAAAGAAAAAGTACGAAAACGTCGATTTAGTCCTCAAAACGGCTTGCAACTAACGTTCAAAGTGTGCTATTTCCCGGTTTTCTTGTTACGGAAAAAACTTCCGAGATGGAACATTCCCAAAAATATTTTCCGATCTAATTTTTCCCAGTTTTTCATTTCTTATTTTTCTTTTCCCATTTGGGTTTTTACTAAATATATATTTCCAGAACGTTTTTTACAGATAAAAATTTCCCAAGTGGTTAATTCCGAAATAAAATTTACAACTCCTGGTACTACCTAACAAATGATTCGGCGTTGATGCTTCCTCGAAAAAACAGCACCCTACCGCACACGGCTCTACTCCAACCGATACTTCTACCGTAATATACAATACCCCTACCGTACCTCTGGATCAGCGCCCTTTGTAGCGATGACAGCACGTGCCTGCCGCTGACCACATCGCACTCCTATCTATCGATACCGTACCCCTACCGTACCTTTTCTCTTCCAATACAGTAATTTACCGTACCTCTGCATCAGCGCCCGCTGCAGCGACGACAGCACGTCCGCCTGCACGAAGCGACGCGACCGGCGCGTGCGGACTGCAAGGGTTATTGATTAATTGATTGCAATTATCGATTAACTCTCCTCTTTTCGCATGCTCTCTACAACACCGACAAATGCATGCGATATTAGGCAGAAAACGATCATTATTGGTCTAGCAATTCTTACGTTTCACGCATATGTCAAGCGATTGAATATGTTAGGGTGGCGATTCTCTATCTCCTCGTGATTCAAACACTCAATTTCCCTGCTTCTCCTTATTCAAATAGTCAACTAATCTATGGTTGGGGATGATTCCACCGGGCTTTAGAGAGAACTAGAAAAAATTATTCTAATCAGCAGGCACATTCTCGATCCACCACCCCTTCAACTGATATCTTATTACCCACATGATAATTCTTTCGCAATTCCAAAATTGAAAAAAAATATCAGTTACTTCCTCGCTGCTGAACTCAGCCAAAACAAGTGAGGCACACGATGGGTTGGTTCGACAACGAGATTCCCAATAGATAAAACCACCCTTGCTCATCTACCTTCCCAATATCTGGTTGGGCATACCGCATCTCACTTATCACCGGTTACTTCCTCGCTGCAGAACCCAGCCAAGAACAAGAGAGGCACAACACAACGCTGCTTGTCCAATGAACACCTTAATGCACAAAACTACTCGTGCTCATCTACCTTCTCAATCCACGGATTCCCATATCACATCTCACTTATTCTTAGGACCAGTCACTTTCTCGGTTCGCGATTTCCTAAACCGCAGTGGCGATTTCGATCAAGCAATTCCAGCGCGCGATCCAGGATAAAAAAGTTCAAATGCCCAGCTACTCGTCTTCCCATACAGGAACCAACAGCGGCTATGTCTCTTTCACACTCGCCTCTAACCCGGCGCGACTAGATCGCACTCTGCAGTTTGGATATCAATAAAAGAAATACCACTCGTCTTCCCGTCCTGCAGGTACCCCAGCAGCAGCGTGGACAGCGAGGCAGTCGCCGCGTCGTCACTGGCCAGGGCCTGGAAAAGAGAGCAAGTAACATGATTCCGTTATGTTTCAGTTGCTTTTGTCTTTCACTCGTTCACCAAATGCGCTCCGACCCATGTCAGACAATGATAGGTAGACAAGTCCTGAAATGAATTCTAAATACTCAACAACCATGAAGCTTTGAATATTTACAATGTTAAAGTGGGGTTTCACTGATCCCACAAGAAAGTTCCGACGGTTAGATATTTCAACAGCAATTCGACACCAATCACTACAGCATACTTGTTGTTTCACCACTTCCCCAAGTACCCGATACTGATTCTAGAAGCAATGCTACCTTCGACCACATTCGGGGAATGCGGACACGTGCTTCAGACGATCATCATTTGCCTAAAACCTATTCGAGCACCAATGCGAGAAGTTGGCATAAGTCTAATGGTAACAATTAGCAGTAGTCTGCATTATCTTAGTTACCGCGTCAATATAGATCCACTCAAATCGATAAATAATTCCTCACCTCGACCGCCCTCAAGGTCGCGTGCAGCCCGGCCGCCGAGTCGAGCAGCGCCTCACGCTCGCGTCGATCGAGAACTGAAAAGGGTACGGTAGACTATCGATTATCGATCTAGAATCGAATGGGTTACGGTAGTTTATTGATCTGGATTCTCGACCAGTCTGATAACAAGTAATCTTTGTTTCGATGATCTACCCAATTTGGCAACACCCGAGCATTTCAGAAAACATCTAATTGGGCAGGTGAGCCGATGTTTCAATGGTTCTTCGAATTTACACTGTTTCTTTCACGGACCAATGCACCCTCTTCTCAATAACTTAGGATCCAAACGATTAATGTTTCATAAGCGTCTCAAATTGACTTGCTCTACCAAACATCAGCGCATCGAGCATTGTGATTACCAAACACTATCATACTGTGCGATTCAAGATATTCGAAAAACGATCACGTCCATAGAGAATAGGACCGGATTCATCCTATCCATAGATGGAAAAATCAGGTGGCACATTTTTCGAAAAACCTGGTATGTTTATGAAAAAACAATAAGCTAATTCCTACAGTACCCTTCCCTACCGTACCTGCCAGCTGCTCGGCCGCCCTGCCCTCTCCCGCCTCCAGTCCGTGCAGCAACTATCATACTCCTACCGATCACCTACTGTACCCCTACACCTACAGTACTCAGTGACCGTACTGCCCTACAGTACCCTCGATCTACCGTACCCCTACCGTACCTGCCAACTGCTCGGCAGCTCTTCCCTCGCCCGCCTCCAGCCCGTGCAGCAGCTCGTCCAGACTGCAAATATTGTATTTACTATTATTTTAATTAATTAAAAATAAACTTAATTAATAAAATCTAAAATAAGAAAATAAATGACTATGTTGAATGGTGTTTCGCCATTCTCTCAATTGGCATTTTCTTTATCTTCCACCAATCTCATCAAGCATTGGACTTCCAACAAAAATCAAGGAATGGCTAGTGATGAGATGTTTCACACATTTGATAAATTTTCGCTGGACAGTTTTAAAACAATTAATTCCAGCCAGCTCTTGGCATAACAAATCGAAGGACGATTCGCGTTCCACAGATTTTACAAGATCGCCGACATCGGCCATAAATCAGTAGTTTCCGCATTAGTTGATCAAAACCAAGATTGAGGGTTGAATTCCCGTTTCACGCATCGAGTAAGAGCATGTTGATCATGCCCTCTTCAATAACTCGTAGTGATCTCGTCCGCCTATAGTATGCCTCTGCTACTGCCAAGCCAAACTTGATCTTTTGCGCTTCACAATTTCGATAACATCACGCCGTC
>LS554627.1:368404-386050 GCA_900490775.1 Pristionchus maxplancki
CCTTTCTTAACGGTAGATCACTTGAGTCGATGGGAATCCGTCCTGGGTCCTCCTCTTGATGTACCAAGTGGGCGATACTCGTCGGGTTGCCCAAGCTGACGGACGAGGATTCTCCAAACTGGGGATGGAAGAGAGCGGGGTGAGAGTCGACCGACCGTCGCGAGCGCAAGAATGGAGAATGGAGAATGGAGAATGGAGATTCTGCTGAAAGTAGAACAAATCCTAACAGTCATAAGCGCGTTTCGAGCTTCTCTCAAGTTCTCCACCTTTTCGACAACACTAATAGTCCGTCGATACGGGCCCCGTATTACGGGGTAAATGTATACTTTATAAAACACCGCTGTGCAGTCACTCTCGAGTTTCACGCGCTTTTCAACTTCTCACGTTTTCCGAAGATCACCAGTCCATCATCCATAGTCAGACTAAAAAAAAACATACGGTGCTCCGAGATCTCCGTCTCTATCATCAAAAATAGTAAGTATTAAAAATAATAATAATAACAAACCAACCTTGAATCCCGCGGGTGCGATCTTGCTCGAGATCGAGTAGAAGCGCGACTTGGACAGCAAGTCGCTTGCGGCGTTCTGCAAAACGATGGTCATTATAACTAACTCTCTATTCACATTCTACAATAGGGAATTGTATCCCAGTACCAAACAACATAGCTTTCATGATGTATTTTTTTCAAAATCCCGATCCACGTTTGTGCTTCATCGGATCCCTAATACACAAGGACACCCTCCCAAGCAATTTCTTTCTGTTCTGATTTCGAAGGCCACAAACCAAAACGAAGCACTGAACTTCGCGCAACAGTATCTCAGCCTGACTAAAGGAAGAATAAAGCGGCAATTTCTCGTCTCACCCTCACCTTGAATACCTTCGCCATACTGCCCTCTCCTGCCTCATCGTTCTCTCTCAAACCCAGCTTGCCTGCAGTCCCTACTACATACAGAGTTTCCCTATTAAAACCAGATATCTTTAAGTTTCACCCTCTCCTTGAATGTCTCCGCCACAGTACCCTAACTTCTAATTAGATGCTTGCAAGATGTCGTGCGCAGCCCACTACTATCAGTTATGACTATTCTAATCACGTATCGAGTAACTAGGGGAGAAGGATTTCGGTTTCAATAGTACCTTGAATGCCTCCGCCACAGTGCCTTCCCCCGCCTCGTCTCCCTCGGGAGGCGTCACGCGCAGGAACACCGGCTCGCGAACGGAGTGCGACTTGATCTGAAATCATCGTGTTATTTATATTTTAAAACCGGTTGAGATTAAAAAAATTACAAGTAAAAAGCAGCTCAGATATTGACTTACAACTGCAGATGAGAACCACCTAGTTACACCAAGTTCATAGCTCGCGACAGGAAATGTTGCGATTTTATCTGGGGATATTGTTGATGAATTTTTTTTTTCAACGCGAACACTAAGAAATTAATAGAGACTATCCCCTCAGCAATTGGCAACCCACGGCAGGCGCGAACCACATAGTTAGACCCAGTTATGCCTAGCTAGCGCACCGAGTGCGACCTGATCTGTAATTAGTGTTGAAATCATCAGCGCGATACACATATTACAAGATAGGTCCATACCCGGTATTGAGCACACATAGCAGCGGCGAATCGCATAGTTACACTCAGAGTTGAAATACTAGTGATGGCAAAACGGCAACGATCCTCTTCGATTTGCATACTTTCGCGCTGGTTAGAGGAACGAGAGAGCACGCGAAACCAGGAGAGTCGCGTGCCGCTTTGCCATCTCTAATAGGGACGTTCTAAAAAACACATGGTTTGTTGAAAATTCGACCCAAAAACCACATGGTGGGAGTATTTTGACAGTTTTTTTTGTCAAAAAACACATGGCAGACAATTTTTGACGACTAAAAACACATGGTGGGAGTTAATGTACCGTTGGTTTTACGGTACTATTTCTACTGTGGTTACACTCAGCAATACCTAGCTCGCGTACGGACTGACTTGTTCAGCAAATATTACTTTTTAAAGTCATTAAAATCATTCGTCATTTGTACATGTGCCTGCACTGCGATTACATGATAGGCTCATTGCAGCTATTGAGCACCCATGGGAGCTTAGTATCACCTAGTTACACCACAGTACACCTAGCTCGCGAAAGGAGTGCAACTTGATCTGAAAATTATGGTATTAGTAAGAATTTAATTTTTTACCGCTTTAGCAAGTCGCCGATTGAAAGTGACAATCCCCTCAGCTATTATCAACCCACTGCAGGCCCGTTCCACCTAGTTCGAACACAAACGATCAAAGTAGGGGATTTATCTGATCAAGAAAGAGTTACTGCGCTCCAATATTATATAAACGCCTTTTTTCTTTGATGAAATACTTCTTTGAAATGATTCAGTCCCCCATGGACGCAAAATTCACACTATTTCATACGCCTATCAAACCTCATCGAGAAAATAGTATTTTTGCCGTTTTGCATTAATTAATTTTTTTAAAACTGGTAAAACAGACCTCATTGAAGTGATTCAGACCCCCGATGGGTGTCACCAGCGGCGCCGCTGCCTTGATCGCGAAGTCCACCATGGCCTGGAATTTAATTAATCAAATAACAAAAATTCTTTAATTAAATAATAATTAGATAGCGAATATCATGCATTCATCACACTCCAAAGTCGAGTCTCAAAAATTTCATAAGAGGAGGGAAGATGTGTCCTTGAAATTATTCCTCGAAATGCCGTAGTTAAAAACTAAACATTCTCCATTCCCATCCACACCCGTGTTTCACCGGCATCATATCAAACGGAAACAGTTGCTTGAGCAATCATGACTGCCTTCGTAGTACAACCGATCGAGAACCCCCAACTTGTAGCTTTCACGATTCGTGTGCATTACTTCACTGGAGGGAAACTAGCTAAGCGATTTTTTCATTCCTTTGGTGTGGTATTAAAACTTTAAAATGAGAAGCATCCCACAGATGTTATCTTTCCAAGGCGTTTCCTCTGGGCATAATAATATAACAATTAATCTAATTAATAATTCAATGGCCCACCTCCTTCTCTCGCTCGCCCTCGTACTGCAGCACCTGGCCGTTGCGGAAGCTGCAAAGATTAAGAATTTATTTCATGACATTAAGTTTCTCATCCCTCGTTGAGTTCCAGAACATGCACACGAATCATTCAAGTTTCACGATATGACTATGTCGAGAGCAACCTCATTACCATTGATATGACGTATCCTTCATTGTCGATAAAAATAGTACTCACAACATCAGGGTAGTACTCACAACATCTCGTCACTCTTTCTTCCCTTGTGCATTGATACAGTACCCCTCCCTCATTACAGTACCCATAACTCACAACATCAGGGTCGGGTATCCGGTCACTCCCAGCTCCTGGCACGCCCTTGGATACAGTGTGCAGTCCATGCTCGACGTGCGAATCAGCGAATTCTGGAATTATTATTATTTAAATATACTGCCAATTCCACCTCCCCTGCTGAGTGACTTGAAGCCTGTCATTAGAACCTCAAGCTTGTTGTGGTGTGTAATTTCACACACGAATCGATACATAACCAGAGATGACGCGACTACAGCATCCTTATCACTACCGTATCAACTTATTACCTTACCTTATCAGCGAGCGAGTGGCCGACGTGTTCCCACACGGGTGCCATCCGCTTGCAGTGCGCGCACCACGGAGCGTACAACTGAAATTAATAAATACGATTGAGGAATGGTTCATTTGAAATTCATTTTTACAGGCACTAAACGTGTTAGATTATAATTATTCTTCACTTTTTGAATATAGAAGAAACAATCATTGAGGACAAAGCTGAGCTAAATCTGGGAACTTCACTTCATGGACTTTCAAGAAAAGAGAAGACGGAGAAAATGCCATGAATTGCATTACTCGTTCCAAAATCGGGCATATAAAATCTCTTTAAATATTATTCTAAGTATGAATTCTTATAAATTGAATCATAATTGACAGCAAGACTCCATAAATTTCGTGAAAATCAACAATAATAAATACTTCTCACCTTGACGAACCAGTAGCCCTCATCTTTGACCTCCAGGAAGCGGTCGCTCAGCTGGACGACGGCCGTCGGGATGTTCGTCGACGACGACAGGGCCAGAAGGCCAACGAAGCACAGCGACAAGAGAAGTTGCATGCCTTCTCTCAGTTACTGCGCATCGATTGCGGCTGAAAATACTGGATTACGGAGGGGAAACCCGCGCAACACAACAAGACAACCAAAGAATCGATTGAAAAGCATGAGTTATCGATAATAAAGGCAAAATTAGGCAACAAATCAAGGCGAAAGACGAATATTGACTAAACTTGCGAGATTGGGGCTTCAGCCGAGCAGACATGCCGCGGGCTCCTTACCGTACTTCCCTGGTTTCGTACTCGTTGTTATCGAGGAGTGTTTTTATTTTTAATTTATTATTTTAATTAATTCTTAAATTAATAAAATTATTTAAAATAAACAGAAAGATACGTGAGTGCTCTTCGTACCCTGCGCGTGCTTCCGTCTCGCGGTATCACAAAAAGCTCCTCGATTCACCTCTAAAACCATCTACAAACACTGTGCAGGGTAGCTATCCGGGGAAACCCTTGCGTTTCTCATGTACCATCGGCGTTCGCTCGCAAAGAAGAGTGCTCTACGGTTTATAAATCAACCTTGTCCCTCCCATATGCCAGGAATTAAGCGTCAGAGCATTCAGATGTGCTTCATACACAGCTCAAGATCAGGACGCCATAGCTCGGACGATTTCTTGTACCATTTTTGGTCGTCTCTAACAAATATCTTTATCATGTATCAAGCATCGGTTTCACCTCGCATTACTGGTTAGGTTGAGACCATCGTAGCAGAAATCGAACTCTTACTCCACAAACTCAGCTATGTTTCATGCACACCTCATCATCTGATCACCGCTGTCTGTCTGATTCTCCGCCCATTTTGGTGGTAAGACGTTTCGGGAAAATATTTTCAGAAACGGACGTTTCAGAAATTTTTTCTCAGAATTTTCCCACCTGGAAGAGCGCGCACATCGCTTTAGAAGCGATTTGTGCACGATTATAATGATTTATTTTTATTTTTATTTAGCAACTCTATTACAAGTCAACTAGAAGAATCCAAAAATGATAATAAAATTGCAAGAAAGTGCATATTAAGTGTTTCAAAAATGTATTTTTCTGAAACGTCCTTTTCTGAAGTGGACATTTCCAATTTTGTTTCTCTGAAACGTCTTATCACCCCCATTTTTTCAATAAATAAAATAATGAATATTCAAAATCAAATCGGTCTGGCTTGAACCCTTCTGACCGGCGATTCCTCTCATTTTTTTCATCGAATATCTTCCTATGCTGGATAGACAAGATTGGCTTCAATCTCACCATTGCAGTTCATATATGTTTCAACCTAATTTTATCCCCTCAGCTGCATCATTCAAGTGATAGACTTGCGCTTCTCCTGATAGAAACAAACCCTCAGCCCACGCAATCGAACCCATCTGTTCTTCATTTCCCACCGATCTCGTGATCAAAGAGTGTCAAAACTTTCGATCGAAAGCTTGCTTACTTCCGGCTTTCCAAATATTCCTATATCCATGCAATTTTTTGCATGTAGATAGCCCAGGGTTCTCCCACGAGCCCAGAGTATCATCGACCTGCTATTTGTCATCCGGTTCCCCTCACATGGACTACTTAGCAGTGTCCTCTTGCGAGCCCAGTGTTGAACAGCGATGCTTTTTTTGCATACAGGGACCTCTACTATTACCTTGCCCTTCACGTGTACGCGCGTTGAGTATCACCGCCTCCTATTTGCCAATCAGCTTACCAAAGTGCTTCATCAATTTCATCGTCGGGGTCAGTCCTCTGATTCTCTCAAGTACTCTCGAATTTTGTCTGACCAGCGATGTTCCTGTCTCTCAAACTCACCTACCCTCTCATTCTCCGTGACAAGTAAGCGAAATGAAGCGCCGGATTGCCGATGGTATTATCTTTCTCATCCTTCCTCCATTTATTTGATGAGAGTCGACGTGCTAGTGGCGCAGTTACATTCACTCCAGTAATTCTACACCCCGATTTTTCATTCTAGAATCCCCCGTCTACTGCGTCATAGAACGCAATCGGTTCAGATTTAGGGGATCAGAAAATGTTCTTTTACGTTTCTTACCGCCATCGCACGTATTCATCGTTTCTTAGCCGTTTAGACATCTCCCTGCCTACTGCGTTATAGCATTCGGTTTAGCTTCGAGGGATCATTCTTCACGCGTTGCTTGTCGACAGCAGTCTGTCTTAATTCAACATTCCTTGTTCATTTCTTAGACTGAGCTATCGAGGAGAATGACCTTGCTTCGCCTATACTCAGTACTTCTGACATGAGAGTCGTTTGCATCACTCCCTCGCAACTACACTATCCCATCTCTCATCTATGAGCGCTTCTGATCTCATTGCATCAGAATTCCTCGGGAAACTCCCTCTCTCCTTCCTCCCATCCTCGCACTCCTCTCTTCCACCATCCCTCAACCCGACCGAAGGTGTCGATCTTCCCCTTGTTGTTGTTTACTCCCCTATTTTACAGCCAAAACATCTCTTCTCACCCTGTTTTTGCCTCTTCTCAGACCACTAGGTGATGTGTTTACCGTACCTCTGAGTAACCGCTGTTGCCAGTATCCTCTCCCGTGACCCTTCCGTGTTTTTCGAGTTCGGTTTTCGAGAGTACACTAGTTGCGACATTGACCCATCGGAGAAAGGAACTCAAAAGAGTTAGAAAATCCCTGCCATCAACTTCTCATGTCTGTTATTTACCAGTAAAATCCCCGTGACTTCCTGCTGATTACTGGAGGCCAGATAAAAAGTGCAGAAGTTCTCTCAGTGAGCGATCAGAAATTGAGAAATGCGCGAGTTTGAGCAATGCGTCTTGCCTCAGCGCGTGTTGCTCATTTTTGCCCCCCCCCCCCAAATAATTACTCCAACACTACATAATCCTGGAATGGATTTGTGTTGGGAAATCACCTAAAATCTTTCCGCAAATGATAAGAAATTGCGGAATACACGGGTTTGAACAATGCTTCAGCCCTCCATTCATGTCTTACCCAGACTAGATCCATTATTCATTGCTGTCTTGGGATACTGAACAAGTTTCCAGGTTACGTCCGGAGTTTCCACAATCACGACAATGTTCTGTCCTTATCTAAAATGAAGCTCTAAGTTTAAAATTTAGAAAGTTTTTTTGCGTCGAGAAAACACTACCGTCATCGAATCTGAGCTTCGGGGAGTGCATTCCAATCACTTCTGAAACATATTTGAAGTGTGTTTCCTCATTTTTTCAGAACAATGGATTATCTCATGTCCATTTCACACTTTCCATCATCTTCTCTCTTTTCTAAGAAAGAAAAGCATTTATGGGTTCATCCGAACTTAATTTCGTATGCAAAGTTCACCTCACGCGATCACAATGGCTCATCTCAACCCTACCGCGAGCTCAATTCCCCATGCCGTCATCCGACCCATCTCCCTCCCATTCTCATAATTTCCCCCCACTAACTCGAAGGCGGAAAAAGCAGAAAGAAGAGAAGAAAGAAGCGTCAGCCTTCTTTACACTACTCCTCCCTGCCCTCCCTCCCTCCATGCTCCCAACCTCTTCATCTCATCCAGTCTCTCGTTCTCTCTGTCCCTCTAGGGATAACGTGGAATGAAGAGGCGGAAGGAGATCCTCCATTCCCATCCGCCCTCTTCGTGACTCTTGTCTCTACTATCACTCTTGACTCTCATCTTCCTCCCATCCTCCCTCATTCCCTCTGGCTGACTCTTGACTCTGAACCTCTTCTATCCTCCTTGTCCCTTTCATCCTCCCTCTCTCACCCCTCCCTCATTCCATCCCCAGTAACCCTAGCCGATGTGTCGCTTCTAGTGTGCTATTTCGTTTTTTCCTCTCCTCCGAGATTTTACGAGCGCTTTCGATGTAGTCCTGTCTGCATTCGCCGAGGATGAGTTTAATAGGCTAGACGCTGTCTGATTGAGGCGAAAAAAGTCATGTCTGCACTTACTGATAGCGTTCACACTAGACTATGTACGTATTCATACCTCGATGCGATGCTAACCATGTCTCACGTAGTCGGGATATGACAAAATGAGCTCAATTTCCTGCATCCTCTTGAGCTCAATTTCCTGAAATCCGTCGTGAATCCTGCGCAACTTCCTCATGCTGACTCTTCAATTTTCCACGTTAGCTGCGAATCCCAACGTGCTTCTAATTCCCACTCCAGCATACATTGAAGCCCTAATGCGACTCTAAGATACTGCTGAAATGCACCTAAGGCCTCCATAAATCTAATCAATCAATCTAAACAGCTCGAAATTCAGAATGAGGCTTCTAAGATATGTGGAAACATCCCGATGTCCACCATAGAATTGATGAACCGCGGACATTCCAAGAAGGACATTCTCCTCTGGAACTCTATTTCGAGTTTTATCTCTTCGCCGAGTGGATCTCTTTAGAGTCTCTTTGAAAGTCTGAAGAGTTCAGTTTAAGCCCACCCCCCCCCCTCTTCAAAGTCTAGTTTCTCCTTTTTTGGTCTCTCATACCTAGATTGTGTATTTCCCCTCCCTATCACAAGAATATTGGCTTCTGAATCAAATTAGTCGCCAGATAAGGGGGGAAGACCAGAATACTCAGAGATCACGCTTGCCTACCTGCAATATCAGCCGTAAAGTCCAATTCCAGTTATCATTATCATTAACATCATTCGGTCTTCGAGCTTCACATGACAAGATCTGCTGCCTGGTATATTTATGTCTAGAGCAAATGAATGCGCCATTGTACAGGGTAAGAACAGATGTTTTGACTGCGAAATACAAATATCATCTTTCGTTCTCTAATCAGCTTTCTGACTTTATAGATGGCATACTGCAAACGGGACCTATTTCTGTCTATCTCAACGCTACTGATTGCGTTTCTGTAGCTTGCGAAACCCGTGCGCACGCTATTTTCCCAGTCCTCCCCCACATGGTTAGTCGCACGCTAGTCGTGAACCTTCGCCCAGAAAAAATATCTGCATCTATCGTACATCACCCCCATTACCGAACAAATGTACTTTTTGAACTTTTTGTACTTTTTTTACTTTTCGCGAATACGCATTTTCAGTTCCTAATTTTTGTTTCATTTTTTTTGTTGACCCCGATAAGCGGTCGATTACAAAAAATGGCCGGTGATATATTTCTAGAAATCGGCGAAAAATGACAGCCGTAAAAGCGGAAAAAGGACCGGAATCGTATTTTTGGGAAGAGCCGGCTTTTTTCGGCTCTTCCCAAATTTTTTTCGCAATTTTCTGTCATTTTTCGCCCATTTCTAGAAATATTCCACCGGCCATTTTTTGTAATCGACCGCTTATCGGGGTCAACAAAAAATATGAAACAAAAATTAGAAACTGAAAATGCGTATTCGCGAAAAGTAAAAAAAGTACAAAAAGTTCAAAAAGTACATTTGTTCGGTAATGGGGGTGATGTACGATACACTATCTTATTCTTCCCACTCCCACATATAGTTATTGGTTAGGCACGCCAGTTTTGCCTCACGCCCAGTAAAACATACTGCACCTTTTCCATATCTTGGCCTCCCCACTCCCACATGGTTAGCCTACTCTGCGTCAGCATCATCTTCTCACGACCCTGTTCGCCGCCTATGCGCCTATACGCCACCACGCCTCTCTTTTTGAGTGTTTTAAAAATATATTATGTCCCTAAGCATGTTCCCAGAAATTGTTGGACAGTCGCTGCACTGACCCTACCCCAACGACTTCTCACTCCACCCTCATTTCCCATCGTGACCCCCAAACACCACACACTCACTTCCGGCCCACTAGATGCTCCGCACCCGAATCGATGTCATCATCTTGACTCCAACTCACTCGCTTTGTCTGGCGTACCAGAGGCTGAAGAAACTCAACCGACGGGGTCCACCTCTTTCGAGAGGTGCGCGACTACCTGGAAACGCCCGCCGTTTCCTTGCCCTAACGCCCATCCGAATCGATGTCATCATCTTGACTGGCTGGCTGCCTGGGGCTGGGGCCGCCTGATGGGGTCTCCCTCCCCTTCCCTGCCCACTGGCCGTCTCTCTCGGCCATCTCTCCCCGCTCGCAGTGCTATCTAGGCAGAGGCTCCCCCCTCCCCGGGAGAGAGAGAGAGGCAGAAGGGGGGAAGAGGGAGAGAAGGAGAGAAGGGAAAAGAGCTCGCGCGAATGCCAGAAGGAGGGTAGACGGCGAGAAGGGGCGACCACGGCTTCTATTTCCACACTACTCGTCGCTATTTTTTGCTCAAATTGCTCATACCAATACTCGTGCTCTAATTTTATGCCCATTTAATGCGTTTGAGCTATTATTTAATAAGCTGTCTCAAAACAGAGACCACGGACGGCTTCTATATCCTCACTCCCTCTTTTTAGCTCTTGTTGCGTCTAGGTTGCTCGTAGTTCGTTCTTATAATCACTTTAGTGCCTAGAAACGGTTCTTTTCTTATCCTTGCGGTCGTTTCTTTAGATACACGGCTTCTATTTCCTCACTTGTCGCTCCATGTCGCGCTTACTTCGAACTTCGATCGCGGTAACGTAAACGTATGATACGAATATCCTCTCTCCTGTTTATTGTACGCCATTTTCCTAAATTCGCTTATTCCCGAATGCTTTTGAGCGGCGAGGTTCTATTATTAACTAAGATGACGTCGTCTAAACAGCAAAATACTCTAGGATTTCCCACCCGCTTCCATTTATTCTCGCCCCGCTACAACTAGAAAAAACGTCGCAAGAGTACCAGAGGGGGGCCTTGTTATTTCTATAATTATACTCTGAAATGAGGTTCTATGATTGACTAAGGCAGAAGCTTTCCCACCCGCTTCCTTTTAATCTCGCCCCGCTACAACCACGTAGCGTGCTTTCCTGTTCTCTGCGTTAGCTCGCCTTCCTAGTAAAATTGGAGAAAAACTTCGTCGTTGATGGAATCTTCTCTATTTGCCTATTTCTCAAATGCTTAGTCTGTGGAAAAAGTAAGTCTCATAATTTGGCGTCGTTCATTCGCTGATTTTTTTTTTAGAATAGAGTACATATTGAGAAGCAATTGATCGAACAGTTTCACTGGCAATAATCTTCCGTCTCTGAAACTCAACCGGACGCAGAAAGTCTTCTCATTTCGCAATATTTCCATTTGACATCATTACCTCACTCTGTGCTCTCATTTCTCATACGTCACCATTATAGTCCTCCTAGTAATCACATATGGCCTGAAATCAGCTTGTTTTCTCATTTCTCTCACTTTTCTCTCTTGCCGATCCAGAATAGGGCGCAAATGCTCGAAATATTTGAGCTACTTGAAAAATTCGTGAAACAGGGAACCCAAGATGCTCTCCGTGCTCAGTCATTGTTGTTTAGCTGTCAAATATTCTATGATTCAGAGTTTTTAAGCCAGGCCGCACCATAATTTTAAAGAACAGTTGGCGCTTCTCTGCTTTCTCATTGTTTTCGCGAACTCAACGTACCCAGTGCGCCAATCGGGGCGCAAAACACGACAGTTTTGTCCGTCAATTCTCACTCCCAACTCCATTTCCAGCTGTCTATTTTCCGCCGCTCTTTCTATATTCGAATATTTGAATTCAATTGCCATTCTCAGTACGGTTAATCTGCAATAGTGTGAGAATCCGAATCACATACACTAATCATTGACCATATAAGACTTCTCTTCAGCTCCTCTGTAAGACATCAGCGTTATTTTCTTGATGTTAGAGTGATATCCTCTCTGAAGTTTGATCTGGGGAGCAAAGGCTTTGACTCTTCTCTGAGCTCTCTGCAAACCATCCTGCGTGCCATACCTTCATACGTGCCCTCGTTCCCTTCTCATGTGCCTTTCCTCTGACGAAAACCAAAAAGCAAACGAGATCGAATTTCACTCGAATTTCACTGCGCACTCAAACCACGTTTTCCATTCACTCTGTACACTCGTCCCATTAGCTCTTCAGATGCTTTTAGCTCCGTACATATATACTAGTTCCTACTAAAATCACTTGTCCCATTAGTTGCCCATCGGAGGCTTTTAGTTCCGCATTTATCCTAGTTGCTATTGAAGTCAATTTGTACGACATCCCTTGTTTCCGATTCACCGTTGTTCCTCCTAAAATCACGTAGGAGCTTGCTGCTCAATCCATGCCCAGATGTAGTTCGAAGATCCCCAAGATCTCAGCCCCATTCAAGGCCTCCCACATCATTTCAAAACAGCCCCAGGCTCTTTCACAATTCGCTCCGCGTCTGACCCAATTGGACGAGAGACGGAGCGAAAAAATGGCGAGGAAACCCCTCGATTTGTCGTCGGAGAACCCTCTTTTTTGAATGAAGCAGCGTCTCCCCATTTTGCCTGATCTCTCATCACTCTGACTAGCTAGAGAGCGCACGACATTGAGAGACGTCGAACAGACTTCCTTCGGTCCAACGCAATTACTCTTCTTTAGAGCTAGTGCATTTCAGGCTTTGTTCCGCTTTTCCCGTTTGAACGGCGCATTTATCGCGGATTCGATTGCGTCCGATGCTTTGCATCGATCATAGCCCATATTTTTTTTTAAACTTTTTGGCTTTTTTCCTTGTCCCTGCATGAAGTTATAATTTTGAGTCATGAAGTCGAGTGACGATCGTTTTGTCTTCTTCACATCAACAGATATTCTATCGGTGAAACCTAACTATAGTTAAAAATACGAGCCCATTTTATCATTATTACGTATTGCGAAACCGCACTTTCTAAGCTCTCCTCGAGATGAAGCAGTGTTTGTTCCGGGAATCAATTGCATTCGTCTGACAACCACGCGATAGACAATCGCATTACTCCGAGAAGCAACTGCCCATTATTCACTCCATTTAATTGTCTTGAAGCTCGTGCCTCTCAACATTGTTCTAGACCTGTGAAAATCGAATCACATCTAACAAACTGCCTGTTTATTTCATCCATCCATTTGTCTTGAAGCGCGTGTTTTCCATTGTAATCTTTCAAAATTTGTCCAATGTTAAGAATCAGCTGTTCTAGACAATTACATCAACCCATTATTTCATCCCATTTGCGAGAATTGAAAAATGTTTACACGCTCGGGCCCAAATCTCCGCTCAAAGCTGCTCAATGGTCTGTCCATCATACGATTAGCTTCTCGTATTTCTTATCCTCTGAGAGGCGTCTAACTCGCGTTAAGAATTAACCAACTTTGCCATAATTCAAGAAAGTGGTGTTTTACGACCAATAACTCGTCTTATAAGCTATCTTCCTTCTCATCATCCTTCCCGAGTCTAGAAAACGCGAGTCTTCTCCCAGATCTCAGATCATGACAAGGGCTGTCATTCTATCTGCTCCACATCACTTTTGACTTTCCGTGTTAGGGATCCGAGAGAGGGCTGGACTCAAGATTTCGAAAATTGACTTTAAAATTTTTCCACTACCACCTGTTTGGCCAACCCGACGCGTACTCTTCTAGTGAGTCTATAGAACAAGCGTCTTCTCCCAGATCTCAGATCTCAGTTCATGACAAGGGCTGTCATTCTAACTCTGCTTCTCGTCACTTTTCTCACTTGAGCAGCTAGAGAAACGAGCTTTTTCACGTTTTTATAACCACACCGTTCTCAAGGCTTCTAATCCCAATGAATGATTTTAAATAGCGAGTAGCCTACTATTCAAACTATTATTATAATTTTTTTTGCTCACAAGGACTATGCGTCGATTGTATCCAGACTTTCAGTAAGGATCTTGGATCCCTTTTGAAACATATTTGAAACGGGGATATCTGATAAATAATCCAATTTTCCGTTTTCCCTCTTCCACCCATCCATCAGTTTCTGATCCTTCATCCCTCCTCTATTTCTCACCAATCCTATTCTCTTCTTCTTCTTCTCTTTCCTCATTTTTGCTCGACTCTCTCCATTCCGCACACTCTCTCGCCGGTCAGACAGAGTGAGAGATCAAGCGATTTGGAGAGAGTCCGACGGCCTCAGGCATCAGGTGCTGTTCCGGAAGTCGCCTCTTCTTCCACACTAGACAGAAGCAGCAGCAGCTGCTCTCTTCATATCACGCGCTCTCTCGCTTTCTCTGACATGCGAGAGAGTACGCAGAACGAAGAGCGCAGGCAAAGAGGCAACTGCTCTCTCCAAATCACACGCTCTCTACCGACGAGAGAGCGTGCATAATTGAGAGAGTCTGCTGATCCGAGACAACTGTGATACTAGAGCAGAGATCCCGGCAGCAATGTGACAACCAGGATTCCGCTCGGGTTCTTGATTTATAACTGCTTCTCTGAAACTCTCGGTCTCTTTCCGGAATGCGGACAGTTGTTCATTGTAGGGATGGCTTATCAAGAAATGACTCTTTTCATTCTACACACTCTCGCTTCTCTGATCAGAGAGAGCACGCGAAATGAAGAGACGATTTCTTGCGAAGCCTAGCTCATTTCCAGTGACACGACACCCTGTTTCTTTCGTCTTATCGATGTTCTCCAACGCATTCTAATCATCATGCGTTACTAGAAAATTCTCGAGCTTTTTGACCTCGGTGACAGTTGGTATTCCACATTTCCTGGAATATTTCCGCTAACTCTCCTCATTACTTTGTATGATACACTTCTCGTAGCACTCATTGATTCTGTGTCCATTGATCCAATTCAAAATACTCGTGAAACATATTCTGATCGTGCATCTTTCCAGTGAGTAACAACACTTTTGACATTGTCTAAAGCAATATTCACCTTGATTTATCTCTTCTCCTATTCAACTACGCGCTTCTTGCCCTCAGTGACAGTTGGTATTCACTGACGTAGCCCATCCCATGAATCCCTCGGAATTCCTCAGCGTCACGGCCATTTTGTTAAAATTTGACCTGGAAACACATCAATCCAATGGAATTTCTCTGTTGCCCAGCTATTTTCCAAGCCTTTTTCTCAAAATTGTCATGCATTGAAATTGGGTTTCCTTAAATTTATAGAAGTACCCTATCATTCACTCCAATCCAATCTAAATCCCGTCACCCATCCATTTTCCAGCTATTTTCTTCGAATTTTTCATGAATTTCATAGGAATTGACCAAATTTACTGCTGTACTCAATCACAGCCATTTTTCGGCGCTATTTTCCCAAAAAAATTTATGCATTCCATAGGAATTGGCCAAATTTACTGATGTATTCCATCACATCAATCGAATCAAAAATTCCGTCACCCAGCCATTTTTCAGCGCTATTTATCATTGAGAATTTCCGGATTTCGTCTGCCAGTCCCCGCGTTTCTCCCATTCCTCATCTAGGGTTGTCAAGAGCGTCTCTTCATTTTACGTGCTCTCTCAGCGATCAGAGCAATGAGATAGCACGCGAAATGAAGAGACAGCAGCGCATTTCGAATCTCCTCTCCTTATCCAATGCATGCATTCTATCCCTGTTCTTTTCTTTCAATCCTTCCAAGAAATTCTGCTGTTTAGATTTTTTATCTGAATCGCCTTCTCGCAATATTTTTGATCTGCTCATTACATCAAATAGAGTTCCTGAAGCTCAACCGATAGGCACCCGCCCCATTTCACAATAGCGGAAGGTTTACTTATACCTCTCACCTCTATTTCATTATTTGCCTACTTCCGTGGCGCTTCTCACTGCCTTCCTGAATTCGTTAATAGTCTCTTCATTCTCCATTCTCTCTCGCGGCACGGAACCGAGACAGTTATTGAAAGAGGAGACGATAGCCCTTCCTATTGTCTTTCTCCCGCCTCCGCCCCCTATCGCTTTGCAGGTTGTTGACCTACTCTCCCTTTTCTGCACATTCTCTTCGTCAAGATCGAGAATCGCTCCAGTTTTTCACAACCTGTGACCTGTGAGGTAAGAGAGTAGCTTCTCAACTCACTAAAACAAACATTCGTGAATACTAGACAGTAGGCAGACCAGCCCAACTCCAACGAACTCTAAAGGATTAAGTTACAGGTTTTTGCTTGCTTTTCTACTCATCAGAAAACACTGTGCCTGCCTTATCCAAATGCACATGAATGTCTATGTCTCACGTTCCTCCTCATCATTTTTTATGACCGCTTTGTATCCGTAAAGTAGGAAAAACCGACGTAAGAACACCCTGAGATATCCGTCTGCCTTATCCGCGTAATTCGCATCAAAGTCTACATGTTCCATCCTTTTCTCACGTTCTTGTATTCCAGCCGTCTGTTGCAAATTCGTCATTCGATTTATACTTTTGCCTAAACCAGTCTGATATATTAGTTTTTAATTCGCACCAAAGTCTGCATGTTCAGTCCCCTTTCTCACGTTCCTCTTCAAGATTCCACCTGTCACTTGCAAGTTGCTCATTCGAGGAACATTCATGCATAGAGTCTCCACGTCCACGTCTGTAATGAAGAGACGGCTTTCCGTACTCTGCATTCAATTCTTTATCCTCACAATGCAACTATCCAGCCAAACAATGAAACACGTGAAATTCAGAACGCTAATTCATTCCTTCTTACCTGAACCCGCCTACGTGTCTGATATTTGCTCGCCGCGTCATAATTCGCTGAAATTTTTGTTTTCTTTCAAACCATCGTCTCGAGTTTCAATCTATTTTCTCAATTTCCGAGAATCGAACATCAAAAATCGCTTGCAAACTCAGACGTTCACTATTATTACGCGCTGTCCTCATTGCTATCTTCCAAAGTTACACATTTGTACTTTTGCAGCCAGTCATGGACGGGGAGTCGCACAAGATGGGCTATCTGGGGGCGACATCCTACGTCGTGGGAAATATCATCGGATCCGGAATATTCATTACGCCCGCGTCGATTCTGAGGTATTGTATTTCATGTTATATTCCATTCCATAACGGGTGACCATCAAATCCACCAGTGCCCGGTAGACTACGTTATCTCCCAGAAACATAACCTTTCGTCGGGTTATTTGTGATCTCTGATCTCGATTTTATTGATCTTTGATCTCCTCTCAGATGCACCGACTCCGTGGGCCTCTCGCTAATCGTGTGGGTCGGTTGCGCGCTGGTTGCCATTCTCGGTGAGTTGAAGCATAGAAAGGAATTCACGATTTGCTCTAATGACATCAATGCAACTAGGGATGTCAATTCAATACCCAATAATTCACTCTTTCTCCCCTGTCTCTTTCCCTAATTCCAATATTGAGCGAGAAAGGGGGTCGGTGATGCAAATTGACCCAATATATTGAGTCGAGGGAACAAAGGACCCAATATATTGGGTGAATTGACTTTTGCTTGACTTTTTTCAAGAGTTTTCAGATAGATTTTTTTCGTTTTTGATCATTCACTCTAATGATATTTTCTGGCGAGACTTGGAGGTAACCACCTGTCGAGCCCTTTTAATGAAAACTACGCAGTTTTGAAATGTAGACTATGTTCGTCGATGTACCTAAATATTTATTCATACTCTAAATGTCATCCTCCTGTTCACTACATTCTTACTACTATTCCAAAAGATACGATCTAAAAACCACAACCAGCGATCTCCAATTCAATAAGAACGCAGTGAAAAAGTCAATATATTGACTCTTCACCCAATATATTGACTCTTTTGCATATCCATCTCACTGTCTGTCAATTCTGAGTGAGAGAGCGGCGTCTCTCTTACAAGATTTCTCAATATATTGGGTATTGGTATTGAATGTCT
>LS554627.1:389500-400405 GCA_900490775.1 Pristionchus maxplancki
CCATGCTTTTTCTGGCTTAGGATTGTAGAGCTCGTCGAGAGGATTCGAATGATAGGTCTGCGCTCGCATATCGAGGGGGGTGGCTATAGTTTCAGACCCGATAACTGCTTTTGAAGATTTGAAGTTTATTTTCAACAGTCCCTGACCGCTTCATTCCGCACTCTTGCGCGCAATGGCCCGGTCTCGTTCGCTCAAATTGTGTTGCGTTTCATTTCACAGTAAAACGAGAAAAAAGTAAATTTGAAATAAAAGAAAGACAAATGAAACGTAATTGAATTTGAGCGAACGAGACCGGGTCATTGTTCGCGAGAGTGCGGAATGAAGCGGTAAAAGACTGTTGAAAAAAAACTTCAAATCTTCAAAACCAGTTATCGGGTCTGAAACTATAGCCACCCCCCTCGATATGCGAGCGCAGACCTACCATTCGAATCCTCTCGTCGAGCTCTACAATCCTAAGCCAGAAAAAGCATGGCTTTTGCTACAGTTTTCTCAATATTTTTCGCTGCCTGTAGCAGTGTTTAAACTGAAAATAGAGACTCCCAACCGGCACAGCGCGATAGAGCATCGAAAAAGAGCCTTAGCTCAAGAAGTAAAGTTTTTTCCAAGTCCAAGTTGAATAGGAGAAAAGCGGCCTCAAACTTGACAGGCTGCGCCTAACCGAAGCTGCAGCTCGGCCGAGAATGATCCCTGACACTATTCCGTTCACAGGGAGGCTTGATGGGTCTGGGAGGGTCCAAAACCGTTGAAAAACCGATACCGGAAAATGACTCGCTGACAAGATTCAGCCACTTCAAGTCGATTCTTAGGTGAGAGCAGTGGTATCATGGTGATAGTTTGAGAATGGGGCGCTTCTGCCGTTGGGGGGCCCCGTATATTGCCTACCATTATAACACTTTTTAATGATAGGTAGGGTATCATGGTGATAGTATGAGAATGGTAGTATATTAATCCATAATATCCTATCACCATGATACCCACCCTATCCCCCTATCATTCCTTGTAACTTGTAAAAGGTACAGGGCCCCCCTCAACGGCAGAAGCGCCACAAAATCCAAAGAGAGTATGTAGTATTACTCGACGTAGTCCTTGCATTGCAGCCTAAAATTATTGTATGAGCGTGATGATTTTTTAAAAGAAAATGGTTAAGAACAACTCGAAAAGTAAATTCCTCTTTCAGGCTGGTACGCCAACCTCGCCGCGCCCATGAAGGGCTCCAACTACCGGCTGGGAGATCTCATCATCGGCACTTACGGAGGTATTTATTGATTTTTTTATCCAACATCGATCAAACGCCCACTATCCCTCTCACCTCATTGTGCATTTTCTTATGGCGACTAGACTCCATCTGATAATTTCAAACATTTTTATGGAATGCCTGGGTCTGGTTCAATGTCTTCCGCATCCTTATGAGTGGATGATAATCAATTGAAACATACCTAATCGTCGTCATTTGACAAGTCTTCCTTACATTATAATTTTCGAACCTCTGAATTCGAAATCTCAGGTCTCTGGGCGTACTCAGTATGGGCTGTTTCAGATGATTTTTTTCAATACATTAGACCTCCCTATTGTTTATATATTCGTGTAAATGCTTGAACTGAATGATAATAATAATAATAATCTCAAACCGTTCAGGTCTCTGGGCGTATTCCGGCTGGGACGTGCTCAACATGGGAGCAGGGGAGATCCAGCGGCCAAGAAGGTAATAACAGGCATAATTACTGTTCAAATTCTAAACGGCGTATTTTTCGGATTTTTTGAGTTGAAAACGCGCAGGAATCAATTCGACCTTATCGCATTGGTTTTTCAGAGCTAGATGAAACAGATGATTTCATATTTTTATATCTAGATGAAAAAAATTGTATTTGAAGATGCATCTCAACAAAAGCAGTTATTCTTTTCTCCTAATTGTTTTCTGTTCCTGACGTTTTCGAACAGTCAATGATCTGGCATCCTTTAGAAACATACCCCTGGCCCTATTGTCCGGCATTCTCATAGCCTTAAGATTTTATGATTCAATTAATTAGCATGATTAATTAATTAAGATAATAATCTAATTAATTAAAGGAACATGCCCCTGGCCCTATTGTCCTGCATCCTCATAGTCTTGCGCGCCTAATTAGCCTAATTAGTTAATTAACTAATTAATTATATAATTAATTAAAGGAACATGCCCCTGGCCCTTCTCTCCGGCATCCTCATAGTCTTGCGCGCCTAATTTGCCTTAATAGTTAATTAACTAGTTAATTAGCCAATTAATTAAAGGAGCATGCCCCTCTGTCCTCATAGTCTTGCGCGCTCCTTACCTTCTCATTATCACTAATTAGCTAATTAACTAATTAACTTAAATAATAATTTATTTAAAGGAACATGCCCCTGGCCCTCCTCTCCGGCATCCTCATCGTCACTGCCGTCTACGTCTCCATCAACGTCGCGTACTTCGTCGTTCTGGACGTGGAGACCGTGAAGTCGAGCAATGCCGTCGCGGCGGTTAGTAACACAGTGTATTTGGGAGGTGGGAGGGGTGGGCGTAAAAGAACTTCGTCGTGTTGGACGTGGAGACCGTGAAGTCGAGCAATGCCGTTGCGGCGGTGAGTTCTTTATAGGACGTAGGGGCCTGATATAGGGACAAGCGCATTGGTAGTTTGGAGAAAAGAACATCAACGTCGCGTACTTCGTCGTCGTAGACGTGGAGACCGTCAAGTCGAGCAATGCCGTCGCGGCGGTGAGTTTTTTATAGGATGTAGGGGATGATAGCGCATAGGAAGTAAGGAGCAAAGAATATCAACGTCGCGTACTTCGTCGTCCTCGATGTGGAGACCGTGAAGTCCAGCAATGCCGTCGCTGCTGTATGTTATTTTTCTCCAGAGTATAGTTGGGCCTGCTCATAATTAAAAGAAATGTAGTTAGGGATAAAAAGAACATCAATGAGGCCTACTTTGTCGTGTTGGACGTGGAGACCGTCAAGTCGAGCAATGCCGTGGCCGCAGTCAGTGCTGTCGATCAAAACGCTGAAAATATTGGGCTGGATACGCTATGGGACATCATGATTTTGCGCCGTATCATTAAGGATTCTCTTGAATATTATTTGTTCTGAGATTGTCATCTCGATGACTTCTGCCAGTAAAAATAAAGTTGTGACACGATACGAAACCTCGCAAGGATCACATTTATAAGTTTCGCGAGTAACATCAAGATGCTTTGAAACACATTTAATTCTCCCTGTTCCCATTCAAAAAAATGTAACGAGAAACAGTCCCCTCATATAATCGCTCAAAATTATAGCTCTTCTCGCAAGCCGCCCTCGGCTCCTTCGCCTCCGCTATCCCCTTCCTTGTCGGCATTCTGCTCATCGGCTCTCTCAACAGCAACCTCTTCTGCGGCAGTCGGTGAGGATTCATCTTTTTTCATTTATCGCTCACATTTGTCCTAGATAGTTCCAAAGATTCGATATGTTTCACGCTGAATGTAACCCGAGTAAATATTTCGATGTTTTGATAGTGTACGCTCTGTTAGACGACCAAATAAATCATATTATGATAAAAAAATCTAACTACAGATACATGTACGCAGCACAGCGTGTCAGAGAGGACGATTTCTTTGTTTTCCGCGGCGGATCGCAAATCCCATTTCTGGAAGTTTCGCTCATCGATTCTTGAAGTAATAACTGTGAAGCATAACTCATAACTTATCTATCAGTTGAAAATATGCAAATCTGAAAGATTACAGCTATCAGGAAACGACCAAAGAGCCTACTGTATTAAAATTAGCTCATTAGATTATTTTTTAAAGTTCCAATTAGCATAATTTTACTTCGCAATCTTTATCTAAACTTTTCCAAGCTCGCGTTAATGGAAACCCCCACACCATTATCACTTTTGGAATGCTGATAAGATACTCTACAAGTGGTATTGACCGATTTTTGATATAGCTTCTTACATTCAAAAACAATTTCTGTTCTCGAAAACGTCAATCATTTTCCACAATCGGTCAATACCACTTGTAGAGTATCTTATCAGCATTCTAAAAGTGATAATGGTGTGGGGGTTTCCATTTACGCGAGCTTGGAAAAGTTTCGATAACGATTGCGAAGTAAAATTATACTAGTTATGATTTTCGAAAATTAATCTAATGAGCTAATTTCGATATAATAGGCTCTTTGGTCGTTTCCTGATAACTGTGATCTTTCAGATTTGCATATTTGCAACTGATAGAAAAGTTATGAGTTATGCTTCACAGTTATTATTTCAAGGATCTTTGAGTGAAACGGGAAACGCGATCCGCCGCTTCAATTCCTCCTCTGACACGCTGTGCGCAGCAGCCCGACAGGGTCACCTCCCCTTAATCTAGAACTATACCCATAGACCTCTTACCAGAAAATGAGCGAAAAGGGATTTGCTAATTAGTAAAACTAACTTATAAATTCCAGATACATGTACGCTGCCGCTCGACAGGGTCACCTCCCCGCTTGCTTCTCATGTGTGAACAAAGAAAACGAGAGCCCCAGGGTGTCGGTGTTCGCTCAAGTAAGTGGCCTTTTCATCTTGCATTGACAGTCACAGCGTGTCAGAGGGGGTAGATAATCCAATTATCGCGTCCGAGGCCAATGCGTGTCTCCCTAATCATTCTCGCCCATCTCGAGTGATCAGAGCGGTCGTGAATGAAAAATTGAGCGAATGAGAGAGATTTTGGTGCGAAATGATCAGTTTAATCAAATAGGTCTCCATGAAACGTAACAAATTTATTCGACGCGCCGTGTCATTGTGCGCGGTCTCAGTTCCAAAACGTAAAAATCTCCGGCCGAGTGATTTCCTATCAAGAGTTTATAGAAACCCCCACATTAATATTATTGTTGGAATGCTGTGGGTAAGCTCTAGCAATTGTAAAGAACCGATTTTCTTTAAAAGGGATCATATTCGAGAAAGATGCATAAAACATCTAATTTTCATGCATAACTAGAGAAAAGCAAAAACAATTGAAATTCGGTTCTTTACAACTACTAGAGCTTTACCAGAGCATTCCAACAATAATATAGGTGTGGGGGTTTCTATAGACTCCTGATAGGAAATCACTCCGTGGGAGAATGAGATGTTGGAAGCGCCTTCTTACAATATTCAAATTCAATAAAAAGAGCTCAAATTTTTTGTGGAGTCCCTCGGCGCACTAATTAACAACCCTGATATTTTAGATTTGCATATTTTATTCTTATCAAAAAGATATGGGATATGCTTCACAGGTTTTATAAATTCATTGTGTTCGAGAGACCATGAAAAGGGGTCGGACGCGGAGAACAAAGGAGATCCCCCTCTCTGACACGCTGTGACAGTATTTGTCAGTATGTGACTTAAAAACCTAATTTTTCACACTATGACCGTCCTTTGCCTTTTATTTGCGCACAAAATTTGTAAACAACTGTGGAAAACGGAAGTCTCCTCATTTGCCCATTCCAGACTTTCCTCGCTTTCGCCATCTCCTTCGTCGGCGATCTGGACGCCCTTATTGGTGAGATTATTTATTTTTATTTTTTTGCGGATGCACTTATTTGTGAACATGTGAATTCGGATATGCTTCACAGACCATATAAATCAATGAAGTTCGTAGTATGATCAATTTTGAGCTGACGAATTCCAAAGACAGCAAAAGTTTCTATCCATTCCAGGCTACGTCATGTTCGGCTTCTGGGCTCAACGCATCTTCACACTCGTCGCCCTCATCATCATCAGACACAATCAGATCCCCGTCCATCCGGAGGCTATCAGGATGCCATTGGCGTTGTGAGACATAAAAAGACGATAATTGGTGGACGATAATTTCAAGACTTTCAGTGCAAAACTTAGATCCTCGCTCACTTTTAGATGTTGCTTTTGTAAGAACCAGAAACCTTGTCAATATCATACACCATTGATGAGCTGGAATGATGAATCTTGCATGAAACGTATTTAGTTTCGTCTTAAATTACCCTCCGGAATTCGAATCTTCCTATTCCAAATGTTCCATTACTCCAGCATCTACCTCTTCCTCGCCATCACCGTCGCCCTCGTGATCATCCCCATCTTCCAGGAGTTCTCAGTGACGGCACTTGGTTTGTTATCACTTGATTATCACTTACACCTTATCACCTTAGCACTATCACCTGTCACATATTTAAATCAGGTTAACTGAATGACAATGCAATGCCAATATTTCAGGAATCGCCATCTGCTCCGTTGGCTTCATCTTCTACTTCATCTTCATCTATCCAGAGCACCTGCCGAGCTGCCTCTACAGATGGAATCGTGGGTTTAACGAGACTTTTTTCCTTCAAAACAAGATGTCTGCGCTGTATTTTTCGCTAAAAGCACTGTTTCAACAACTAGTTACAGATGAAAACATAGTGAAGCAGAGCCTCGTTAGCTCAGTTGGTAGAGCGTCAGACTTTTAATCTGAATGTCAGGGGTTCGAGCCCCCTACGAGGCTAACCTTTTGCATATGGACGCATTTGTTTTTCAAAACAACAACAACAACAACAACAACACCCTATTTTCCAGTCAAAACAACCTGGTTGTGCTGCGTGATCTTCGATGCCGTGCCGGATCTGAAGCCGGGCGTCAGCGTCGTCGGTGCCATTCCTCCTTCTGATTCCGCACAGCGATTGCTCCCGAAGGTAGCCAGAGGAAGAGGAGGCAGAGGCAGCGTGCGTACTAATCTTAATCCATAGTAGACTTACTACTTTAGATTATTCCTTAGACTCTTCCTTAGGTACCCTTTTCTTATTAGACTAAGAACCTTAGCGTGGAAAATAGAAGGTAGCCAGCGGAAGAGGACGCAGAGGCAGCGTGCGTACTAATATCTCGTTAATCTTCCTAGTAGTAGGTGTTCTAAACAGCAAAACAAACTATTAAAAAAACCCGATTTTACTATCAAATGTAGTCAGTGGAGAAGGGAGTACTAATCTACCGTTAATCCATAGTCTGAACTAGACTAGACTTTCCTTAGACGGTTCCTTAGTTATTCTTTCTTATTAGGCGAATTGCCTTAGCGTGGAAGATACGAAGAATGAACAGCGAGCGCACCTACTAATTTACTTTATAAGCGACGATTAGTGCTATTAATCGGTAGCAGCGAATAACTCTGGTTCTCAAATATTACATGATCTTCATCTTTTCTGTTGACGCAAAGCCACTAATCAAGTTTCTGAGTAGATCAAACTCTAGACCAATAAAACCAACGTCCGTACACGTGTTGACATAACCCCGCTTTCTGTCTGTCATATCCGCTCCTTGTTTATTTTTTTCTAATATCAAAACAACAACAACAATAACAACAACAACAACTTCAGATCTCCTCCACCTCCCGAATCTCCGAAGATTCCGTGCCTGATCTCCACTCGGACGAGAAGAATATCATGCGGAGGAACGGGTCCATGACTGGCCTGAGGATGATGTGGGTTGATCTTTGATCTTTGATCTCTGATCCTTGATCTTTGCTTATCACTTCTTAATTTCAGCCTCCCCGGCTCTCTGGTGGACCTCATCGGCACCACAGATACGTAGAGACTATCGAGTACTTCATTGTTTCGTAGTTTCTTGTCCCCTCTAGAATAGACTGATTTCCGGCATATCACCCCATTTTCCCCACTCGGTGCGACTTTACTTACCGCATACCGTACCCGACCCATCTTCAAACGAGGTAGCTAACAGTTTACCCGGCTTCTAACCAGGGATGGCTTGGCAAGAAATGACTCTGGTGAGAGAGTACGCTAAATGAAGAGACCATTTCTTGACAAGCCAACCCTTCTATTGAGCTCATCAACTACAGTACTAGGGTGCATCAGAGCAGATTTATGACCGAGCAAAAATGCAATTACCCCCCGTGAAAACCGGTGACTACCCTCTCCTGATACCCAGCTCTCTACTTCTATCTCAGATGTTGTTTGATATTCCTCATTGCTGGGTGCTAGATTGCATGATTTATCATGTGATAGAGTGCTCAAAAGTTAATCTGGAACAATTTTTTTTATTCGGCTCTGAAATTTATTGTGTGTGATACTTCACTTTCTCATTCGTGTTCCATTTGACCATTTGTTTCTGAATAAAGCGTTTTGAAAATCGAAGATTCCATTTTGCGATCGAAATTCTGTAGTTCTAAATGACTTATGAGCGAGTAATTATTACATTTATCCAATTAGAGCAAAATAATCCATTAGAATGAATAAGGAAAAATATATAAGTCCCGTTTGCATTTTAATAATGGACCCATTGGGGGGTATTTAAACCGGTCTCTTCGCTCCTTTTCCACTTCCTCCCATTCTCTCGTTCTGCTCTCGTCAGGAGTAGTCGACTCCCTCTCCTCCTCCTTCTCTTCTCTTGGACCACGCCCGAAGTCTCCTGCATAGGGTTGGCATTTTGATTCTTGGCCGACCGCTCCCCCTCGCGCGGTGAGGAATGGAATGACACAGCGTGTCAACGAGGGGAGATAATCCAATTATCGCGTCCGACCCCCTTTCATGATCAATAAAACACAATGGTTTTATGATCGCTGTGAAACATATCCCATAACTTAGTGATAAGGATGTTATCACGGGTCTCCTGTAAAAGTGTAGGAACGTCTGCTGCAGAAAAAAATAATTCGTCTTTGATTCCGCTGAAACTTGTTAGACTAGCTAAAGTGAGGGTGAAGAGGACGCCTATCCACTCTGTTTCTTGAAATTTGCATGTTGAAGTGGTTTTGTGACCTACCACTTTAAACGGCTGGTTCTCGCTTCGTTTTTGACCTACCGAGATCTAACCTTCATAGATCGTTCCGTAATGTTATTATCTTGAAATAACTCAAGTAAGGGTATGGTTTAAAATTTCATCTTCCATGTGATTTTGCATGAAAACGGTTTTTTGACCTACAAAATGGTGGTTTTCTCGAAACTTTCCTCTAAAGGGTATGAATTTTATTTTCGATATCGATTCCCCACCCTCAAGTTGTGATGACCTCATATTTCAATAGCCCCAACTCTGTCCCCGAAGTAGTGCTACTGTAAGGGGAAATCTGACTTCTCTGGACTTGTAGTTATTTTCACAAGACGTTTCTAGTCATATGTCGGCGCCACCGTACTCAAATGTACAAACTTACCCTATCAGAATCGTTCCTCTCGACGAGCCCAACAAAAAAGTGTTAGTGGTTGGAAGCCTCAAAGTTAGCGGTTTTCCAGATATATCGCACGAAACGTTTTGGCGGGTGAAATTCCCAGACTGTGCCTTAGAATGCTTTCAAGGGTGTAACTTGAAAACCGCTAACTTTGACGCTTCGGACCACTAACACTTTTTTGTCGGGCTCGTCGAGAGGAACGATTCTGATAGGGTGAGTATGTGCATTTGCATACGGTTGCGCAGAAATTTGACCAGAAAGGCATTATGAAAAAAAAATATACAAGTTCAGAAAGGGCAGGTCTCCCCTTACAGTAGCACTACTTCGGGGACAGAGTTGGGGCTATTGAAATATGAGGTCATCACAACTTGAGGGTGGGGAATCGATATCAAAAATAAAATTCATACCCTTTAGAGGAAAGTTTCGAGAAAACAATCATTTTGTAGGTCAAAAAACCGTTCTCATGCAAAATCACATGGAAGATGAAATTTTAAACCATACCCTTAGTTGAGTTATTTCAAGATAATAACATAACGGAACGATCTATGAAGGTTAGATCTCGGTAGGTCAAAAACGAAGCGAGAACCAGCCGTTTAAAGTGGTAGGTCACAAAACCACTTCAACATGCAAATTTCAAGAAACAGAGTGGATAGGCGTCCTCTTCACCCTCACTTTAGCTAGTCTAACAAGTTTCAGCGGAATCAAAAACGATTTATTTTTTTCTGCAGCAAAAGGGTTTCATTTTCCTACGTTTTTACAGGAGACCCGTGTTATACACAAATCTAAAATTACATAGTGTTAAATCAATGATCAAAGGCACTTGATTCTTGATTCCGGCCCAAATAAATAATTTTTGAATTTTAATGATTAGTCTCAAGTTTATCATGATCACGGGCTTGTGACTTTTCACTCCTTGAAATAAACCCTCACACCAATATCACTTTTGGAATGCCCAAGCACTTCTCTACCTGAATCATAGAACCGATTTTCAATATTTTCTGTTTTGCTTGAGTTAGGCATGAAAATAGGGTGTTTTTCGCGATGTTCTCGAATTTGAAGCACATCATGCAAAATCGGTTCTATGATTCGTGAAGGTCAGTCCCTCAGCATTCCAACAATAATAATGGTGTGGGGGTTTCTATTAACGACCAAAAAGTCACAAGCCTTTTGAAATTAACAGTTTGAAAAGATACCGAAAAGCAATGATCCGGCATATTGCATATGTTTCACAGAAACTATGAATGAAATCTAACGAATTTGTTTCAAATTGCTCTCATTCTTCATTCTCGACCGCACCGCTCACTCGAGATGAGTGAGAATGAAAGGGTGGGAAAAGAGAGACACGCATTGGTCTCGGACGCGATAATTGGATTATCTCCCCTCACTGACACGCTGTGAATGATTCTTCAAAACCGATTCCCTCATTTTTACGAAGAATGGAATGATTCTCTCTTAATCGATTCGAAGAATCCCGGAGTCTTCAAATTTTTAATAGATTTTTTACACCAAAACCTGGGTATTTTTCTAATTGAAGAGGCGGGATTTCAAAAACAAGTCTTAGATTAGTCCAGCATCCGCTTTAGACTGCTGGAAGTTCAATAGAACCTTCCTCATACGTGCCTATCCATAGGGTATATGCGAAGAGAATTGGTAAAAAATGAACGAAAAAGATGTTTGAGGCCTTATCCACCCCATATTTGGCATGATTTCCCTAGAAATTGATCAGGAAGGTTAGAAAAGACAGCAAAGAATCGGATAATACGACACGAATTTTTCAAAATTGAGCTA
>LS554627.1:401078-420300 GCA_900490775.1 Pristionchus maxplancki
GGAAGTTCAATAGAACCTTCCTCATACGTGCCTATCCATAGGGTATATGCGAAGAGAATTGGTAAAAAATGAACGAAAAAGATGTTTGAGGCCTTATCCACCCCATATTTGGCATGATTTCCCTAGAAATTGATCAGGAAGGTTAGAAAAGACAGCAAAGAATCGGATAATACGACACGAATTTTTCAAAATTGAGCTAGACGTTTGAAATTTCGAATGTTCATTGTACTATGGATGAAGAGACTATCCTCCAAATTTCATATAAAAATATAAATTTTAAAGAAAGTTATGGCTCGAAGAATCCTGGATTCTCAGAATCGAGGATTCTCAGAATCACCGATTCTCAGAATCAAACCGCTCCGAATGAGAGGGAATCAAAAGTGTCTGAGAATCATTGAAGAATCAAATCGCCAACCCTACTCCTGCAGTATCCAGGTATACCCCCTGATACCCCGACCTCGATTCCCCTCAAAATCCCACTACCCATTCCCGGCGTCTCACCTCTGGCTAAGGTACCCTGGTACGGAACCATATCTCCATCCCTGGTACAGTACCCCATGTCTTCCACTTCCCAAGTACAGTACCCCATCCTCACCCCTGGTTACCGTACCCCATTGCTTTCCCACCCATGGTACAGTACTCCACTCTGGTTACGGTACCCGTTTACAGTACTCTATCACCAACTGATTACCGTAACCTTTCAGTGATGCGTTCTCTTCACATTCTCTTCGTCGCTCTCGCGCTCCTTCCGCTCTCGGACGCGCTCAAGTGCAAAAAGAAAGCAGCCTTCACCGGTCTTGATCCCGCGGATCAGGCGGTAGTGAATGCAGGGACGCTTCCGGTGTGTTATTAACCAATCTGTAACTTATTGTTAGAGTTCCTTCTAAATGGTAGCTCGGGGCACTACAATGGAACACTGCAAAGTTAGAAAATTGTGAGATTAGACACGTCAGCTGTTCTATAGTGTCGAGATACAAGCATATCTGCAGGCGGAGGAAACGTGCGGGGCCGGCATCGAGTACTGCTCCTCGTTCGCCGGCGTCGATACGAATGGCCCAAAATTCGACGCAGTTGGATGCGAAGAAGCGACCGCGAAGTGCACTATGGTTCGTACAAGATTTTTTAGCTGCAACTTTGGCATCTTTCTTCAATTTCTTCACTTTTCCAATTCAGGTCGGCTGTGCTGCCATCGCAATACAAGTGCAAATGCAAGCCAAGAAGTACACGTTCGCCGGACAGAAATGCTGCTGCAAGGGCGATATGTGCACTCCGGCCTCGCCCGGACCCGGACCCAACACCAATCCCGGACCCAACACCAATCCCGGACCCAAGACCAGTCCCGAACCCAACCCCAATCCCGGACCCAACACCAATCCCGAAGCCAACCCCAATCCCGGACCCAACCCCAATCCCGGACCCGACCCTGCACCCACCGCTGGACCCAAAGCAACCAATGAGACCACCTCGCCAACATCGCGCGCAGCCGGTGCGACCCTCCTCCTCCCACTCGCAGCACTTGCTGCAGTAATAAGCGCCCGCCTTTGATTCTATTCCGACCATGAGAAAACTGTTTGAACGGCGCTGAGACGCGTTCAGTTCGCAGAATAAAGAGTGAAATTAACTACTGTTTTGCGTTGGAACAGCAAACAACAGACATTGTGTATGGATTTAATGAATTCTTCGCTCCACCATTTTCGAAACTCCATTGTGCTAGCAAAGGCACTTCACACTTGAGATTCATATTCATTCCTATCAGATTTCACTTGTACATTTTGATAACGGGAACAGAAAAACAGCAGATTCTCCACGCAATCACTGATTCATCCCACTTGATTAGTTGCTCTGACATTTCAACCCTCGTCGATATAAGCCAACGAGTCGCTGTGCTCTGCAGCAATGAAACAACTTCTCATTCTGTTCTCAATTCTCCCATTTCTGTTCGCTTGTTGTATCGATGATGATAAAATTCAAGAGGAACTGAAGAGGGAAAGAGAAGCGGATGCCGAAACTCACGGTTGGTTAATTCAACCCCATATTTATCAATTATTGCACTGGAAATTGTCAGATTGTCGCTCATGCTCATCCATACCGATCTCGTCAGTGGAAAACTGTCCAAGCAAAGGATTCGAATGCAACGAAAAGTGGGCGCTGACATCAAATGGTAACTAAGAAAAAGAGAAAGATCAATATTCAATCGTCACAGTTTTGTATCCGGATGAGTGCAGATGTAATGAGATTAAGTGTGCGGATAAGATGGCAAAACTCGCTGTGGATGGAAACTTCGTTGACAAGGTTCGCAGTCCATAAAACTCGCATTATTCTTATACTCTCCCTACCCTATTCTCTCTATGGTACCCCCTATCTCTGTTATTCGTGATTCCCTTGTTTAGAGGAGAGGGGGCGGTCAACAGCACAAGCGCCATCATTTTCTTAGATCCTCTGCAAGGACAGACACTGGACGCTCCGCTCGGACCCGAATGCCACAGTGACTAGTGTTGTCTGCGCGAAAGGTTATTCCAACCTCCTCTCATCAATTCTCAAAGCCGTTTCCAGGTTGTGACATCGGAGTGTGCCAGTCAACCCTTCCTAATGCCCCAAAAGAGTACACCCCAATCGATGTGAAGGCAGCCTCTGCTGAGGAGCAGTGCGCCTTTGCTGTCTGTCCTAGTACGCTTCTTTCTCCATTTTTCTCAGTAATGATCTCGCTCTCCCATTTTTGCATGCTCTCTCGCTTCTCTGATCGATTCTCTGATAGAGCATTGCGAAATGAGAGAGTCAGACGATTGTTCTCTTGCTGACTGGCCGTCTAAACAAGTACTTTAGACGGCTTTGTCAGTTTGAAAAAGGACGGATCGGTTGTGCGAACGTTCCAAAGTGGTTCAATCAAGTGCGGCAGTGATGGATATTGGAGAGGTGATGATGGAATGCCGAATGAATTTGTGATGTGCTCGAAGGAGAAAAGTATGGTGAAGCCTTGGTCCATACATTGCTCATTCTTCTTAGAATGTGAACCTGTAAAGGATGGCATCGAATTCTGCGATAAGAAGGGAGAAGGAACAGTTCCGCCATGTCTCAAAGTGGATCAGATCTCACAAGGAGAATTGACATGCACCACCAAGAATTATCAGTTGTTCGTCGGGGACGTGAGTTCTTTCAATGGATGATCTCTCTATTATCTTTCTAGTCGTCTGGAGAGGTCATGATAGGTTTATGTTTCAGACAGCGATAAACCAAGGATATGGAATACAAGGTTTAAGCTGTGTGAACGGAGAGTGGATAGCGCTGACTGGTGGCGTGAAGAAGCCTTTGAAGGAAATCGGAGATGTTGTCGCATGCTGGTTTATTGCTCCTTCGCCGTAACAGTTGTCCTTCGCCAAATTGCTAACAAATTCTGGTTGTACTCATTAATCGTATTCAAGAAAAGTTATATTATTCCCCCTATTGTTCCACAGTTCTCTACAGAATTTGTTCTGTATAAAGTATGTAAGGCGATGCTTCATGATTGTTCGGAATAAAGAAGTTGAGAACCACTGACAACCTGGTCACTGCACATCTCTTGAAATCATGACACCGGTGTGCTTTGCTCAATGCAACATTTGACACACTCGCTGTTATCAGTTATCCGGTCGAGAGACCGTACGAAACGCAGAGACGGCCACTCGGATTCCCCCTCGAAACCTCGTCTTATCTCTGACCCATCGAACCAGACCATATTGGCTATTTCCCGCAATGTCATTCACACGTAAGGAATCGCTCTCGAATGTAAGATTCATGTCTTAAAATAGTCTTGATCGATAAAATACCTTAGATCACTAAATTAGTCGTCTCATCCTGCTTGATACTCATTCCCGTATTCTCTTCTTTCGTTGGGTGGAGCATTGATGGTGAGATCATTCTTATTCATAATTTCTCGTCCATTTTCCATTCTTCTCTCCACGGCTTCACCTAGCACTTCACCATATCATACACCTACCATGACGGGAATTACCGAGCTCCCCTCCTTATTCTTCTTCAGTGAAAATTTCGTATTTCAGGAGTGATTCCCCTTATCCAGCAGTATTACGATATCAAGGATGCTGAGACTGCTACGATTCAGGTTTGTTTCTTTATTCCCCTTGCTCCTAGCTTATCAGACGTATTTATCTTTTCATGATAACATTTCAGACTGCATCCTCAATAGCGAATACTGCATCACTAGCTTTGATATGGATATTTGGAGAAATGTTTAGCCGGAGGTAAGTCAATTTACTCTTTCTTTGTTAATCTTGGGATATATTGCAGAAGATTGTTTCTATTCTTAACATCATGCTGGATAATACTCACTCTTATCTCATTCATTCTGGGATCTCGCTCTTTCATGGTCCAGATTTATATGATCGTTTTTGTGTTTCAATTGGATGCTGCGAGGTCCATAATTGATGACTTTATCTGATATTCCTCATCACAGATGTACGTTATTTTTCGTGCTCTTGCCGGCGCGGCATCTTCAGTCCTTGGAATCCTCGAACCGGTTATTCTTGCTGATATTTTCCGTGGTATGATCATTATCTTTTGCTATTCTTAATGTACTAGGGATGCCTTCGCATGAAATCTTCTCTTACTTTTGTACTCATTCACCGGCCACAGAGGCGAGAGAGCACCCAAAATGAAGAGACGGTGACTGTATTTCGAGGTCAACTTTACAGATCGCGAGCTCGGCATTGCCTTAATGATCTCATCCGTACTGAACATTGCAAATACGTGAGGGTTTTTGCTTTATTCCTTACATTGACACTAATTCAGCATGCTAGCCGACATTGTCAGTTCCTGGATCGTAACCAGCTCAGTTCCTTGGCAAGCAGGAATGTTGACGGCTACCGTGCTATGCATTGCTCCTCTTCTTGTCCTCTTATGCCTGAAGGGCAATATTCCGAGTGGTAAACTAAATGAAGAGGATAATCAAGGAATATCAAGAATAGTCTCAAGTGCTACCAGCATGTTCAAAATGTAATTGTCATCTTCCTGCACGATTGATAGATGAGATCATGTAAATAGCGACATCTTACACTAGCACACTCATTATTAGACGACCACTATACTCTCCTCCATTACAATTTATATCATTTCAGTAAATCCTACATTCTTCTTGCCGCTGAAGCATCACTCGGACTAGTGCAGGGCAAAGCCTACGTGTTCTGGTTTCCCTCCATTTATCTTCTCGCCTGGACCAATGTACCTGAAGTGTTCTTTGGGCTTTCGTATACGACGTTGGTTTTTTTTGTATATAATTCGGTCATGTGAGTGTATGGGCATGCCTACAATGGTACTGTACATTTCAGAATAACGGCACTCAATTCTGCTGTAAACCTCGCTGGAACGCTGGTGGGTATGCCGATTATTCTGTGGTTTGCACAGGTAATTTTCCCATTTTCCATCAAATGTCTTTCAGTGATTTTCAGAGCTGGCGCCATGGAACGGGTCCATTCTCGGGCAGGAAAGGCTATATTCGAGCCTACCCAATCGTCACAGGCATGGCAGCAGTATTCAACATCATAACATTCGTTCTGGGCGTATTATTAATGGATAAGAGCTATCCCGCGGCATTGGTATGATAATCTCATAGGAGGTTCTGTTATTATTTATAAAAATTGTCATAACGTGTTCGGCATTTTCTTAAAATTCGAAAGAAGGCGCGTCGAATGTAGAGATCTAGATATTCATCATTTCTTCAGAAGAGTCTATTCAGGTGAACAACTTCCTCGTTGGGTTTTGGAGATCAGCCGGAGGCACGGTCGGACAGCTTGTAATGTTTGTAAGTTGATACCGCATGCTACTCTACCCACATGACCTGTAACCACATTTTAGCCACATTTTCTTCCAACCATGCATTGTTTGATTGATTTGTCAGCTCGATACTTCTTCCGTTTCTAGAAAAAAAATAATTATTCCAGGCAATAACACCCTCATCATCCCGGGCTGCCGCCATGGCACTTGAACGACTCATCGCCGGCTTCGTCAGCATTCCATCCGCACAGATCTTCGGATTTGTGAGTTTATTTTTGCCTTCACGTTTGATTATTACGCCAGATTGTAACATCATCATGTAAATTCAGATCTCCGACTCGATCCGTGGCGATTCAATGATGCCTGAGGACCGGTTCCACGCCTATCAATTGGTTAGCTTCCCAAATTAGTTTGCTCCTCATCTGACTCACGATATACTTGCAGGTACTACTAAGCACATCCTTGTTCATGGCCTTGGGAGTTCTCTGCCACATTATCATGATTGTGTTCTTCCCGAAAGACTGTGATAAGGCTCAGCAGAAGGAGATGGAAGAACAAGGCGTAGTAGACGAGAATACACCACTGAGTGGAAAGGCTCGAGCGGAGTCGATTGTAGAATCTTTTGTAAGAAGTAGAAGTTCCACTGTGAATCTCAAAATTTTTAATTATACGTAGTCTCATTATGAGCCCGTTTGTGTAAGAGTCGAACAATCTCCGTACAGGGCAAAAAAAGTGTACTAAGGTAAGAGTGGTTTTCGGTAGTGTTCAAGGAGCCTATCAAAATGGGCCATATCCTGAAGCATGAATATGCATGGTTCAATTTGCATAGCTGGTTGAAAATGGCTGCATTTTCATCGTTTTTGCTTATAACTCGAAAATAAATGCATAAAATCGAAAAAGATGAAAAGAGAATTAAAAAATTAAAAAGTTAAATTTGCCCCGAATTTCAAATATGTTTCACACGATTTCACTCTTTTCAAAGATCGCAGCTCTCTGGTGATTAAAACGTGGGAAATGAAATGAGAGGCAGGGGGGGCCCGATACTAGGGTTGTCTATTCGGATTTTTATCCGTCAATTCCGAGTCAATTTCCCTCTCATTCTCAGTCTCACGGAGGTTCCGAACCGGTCTCATTTCGTATTCGGAACTCCGGATAGATCTCGGAAGTCCGTCATCATAAAATTAAATGAGTCATTGCTGAAACTCAACACATTCCCCCCTTGTGCGATAGAATAGGAGTGAGGCCGGTCCCCTCTATAGAGAGACGGAGGAATGAGAATGACGGAGTTCCGAGATCTATCCGGAGTTCCGCATACGAAATGAGGCAGGGCGACCGATTCACGGAGTGAATGAGAGTGAGGAATAAGAGGGAAGGGAACTCCGAACTCCGGATAGACAACCCTACCCGAAACGTAACTCGAGAAATGGAATTGGACATTTCGTAACTATCCTTTCGAAACAATTCATTTGTAATAGTCGGGAAGGAATGGGACGGTCGGTATGCCGCAGTTACGTAAAAGACGATTTGGAATAATAAGCGAGTAGACAAAGGATAATTGAGTTAGAAAGATGTAAAGTGATGGAAGGAAAGTTACGAAATGTCCCATTCCGAGAGAGAAGTTTTGAAGCGAGCTGTTTCGAAGAGATCATTCCTGAGTGAGAGTGACGAAAAGATCGGTTTCATTTCTCGAGCTACGTTTCGGGCCCCCACCGAGGCAGGGAATGAATCTCTCATTTTCCCTCGCCTGACTTGGATTTTTGTCGTTTTCCTTGACGGGGTTTTGCTCACAACTCAGCTTGCGCACCGATTTGTGCGAGCTACCGATTCAGGTGCGTCGGCAAAACCCTTCCGCATGTCCACAACTAAGAAAATTTTCCTGCAAATGAATTGCGGCTGAGATACGAAGTGAATTGCGAAAACTGCTACTGTTTTCGCAAAATAAATTAAACCACAAGAATCATTTTTAAAAATGAACTTCAGTCTCTTTTCATCTTTTTCGATTTTATGCATTTATTTTCGAGTTATAAGCAAAAACGATGAAAATGCAGCCATTTTCAACCAGCTATGCAAATTGAATCATGCATATTCATGCTTCAGGATATGGCCCATTTTGCTAGGCTCCTTGAACACTACCGAAAACCACTCTTACCTGAGTATACTTTTTTTGCCCTGTACGGAGGCACGTGATTATTGTCCGACTCTTACACAAACGGGCTCTTATGGATTCGTTAGATTCGTTGCTTGTTATTTTATTGTTTTTTATCAGTGAAAAAATGTTGCATTGATAAAAGGAAGATTTTTTCCTGGCAATATTTCTTTTTTTGTTGCAAGTCGTGAACTCGGAAACTGTTTATCCACTGTGAAATTATCCATTTGCTGGAGCCTAAACACCGATTAATCAGTCGGACAAGGGGCATTCTGGTGTGCCACAGGGGCGGAATATACTATTCCTAAAAAATTAAAATATATTTTATCTGAAAACCGCATTGAATACCTTGGCAGCGAACAGTCACTCCTTTTCTGCTACCGATTTGATAGGAAGCGGAGGGAAAGTTGGAACCACACCTAGATAAAAATGCTCATTTTTGGATTAGAGAGCAGGGAAAGTGAACCAGCTCTCAATATCTTTGGAATGGCAAGCGATAAGGTTGCCATCAATGACTTTCCATGCATTTCCATCGAAAGCCTGTGAAATGAATATTTGGCATCTTTTCGTTCATTTTCTGTTCATACTGACGACTTCTTATACCTGAAGTAGTCCTGCACCGCAGTATATTTCACAGATCTCGGGAGTGTCAACGTAATATGCCAGGCCTCAATGTTCAATTATACACTTTTACAGTTCTCAAAGTCCACCTTTGTAATCGCCTCCCAAGTAACATTTATTTTTGCATATTTCAACATCGCCAGCCGTTGTGGTCAGCTTGGTCGAGGCAGCAGTCGCAGCAACGTAGGTAGTAGTCGGAGTGATCTTTCTTGTGGTGCTACTCAGTGGACGAGGTGATGACATTGATGTAATCGTACTGGTAGTTGTTATGGGACTGGTTTCGGTGCCGGTGGCGCTGACAGCGGTGGAAGCTGGAGCCTTCGTTGAAGTCGTCGACGACTGCGCGGGACCTGGCAATCAGCAATCACCATGTCCGAAACAAATTGAGAAAAAATGTCCTCGGTGCATTAAAAAGCTTCTAAGAAATGAGGGAAAGTGCGTAGGGCTCACCACATGCAGTGTCTTTCTTGTACAGCACAGCTCCTGATGAGCACGAACTCAGCTGTCTGAAATTCGGAATCTCAGGGGTTTTCTCAGATTTGACAAGCAGTAAGTGATTGACATCCTCACCTCCCCGTATCCGGACCAAGCAGGGCGCATCTGGATGCCGTTGAGAAGCTGCAGGCGGCGCACTGAAAAGGTTTTCTGATGGCAACCTGCAGATCAGGGTGAAAGTGGGTACCTTATCCGTAGCGAGGCATAGATGCTGGCATTCCGTCAGTGATGCAACAGCCGTGATATCTCCGACGAGATCCCTCACGGTGTTCCAGGAACCAGACGTGAAGCAGGATGAACTCTCCTGAACGAGTATTCGCACATCAGGCTGACACTAGCAACCTACCACGCTCTGGATGAAGAATACCATCATGCATTGGAGCATCAGTTGACGCATCTCTTACCAGTTGCCTACTGTGGCTTGGGCGTGGGCTTTTAACCTGCGTAGACGTAGCCATGGCCAGTGTATGCGCACTCTCAGTTTCGCGCACTGTCTCGGTTCCCCTCTTTCCCTACCCGCTAGAACGCATTAACAATTCAGCAGTCTGACTCCACTTGTTTGTGTGAGAAAGTTGAGTGTTTGGACTATGTGTGCGTTTTGATGAATCCTTTCCTAACCTAGTTCCACCATCAGCCGAATATGATTTTCTCTCTTCTTGTCTGATTCATCCCACTGTCTACGACATTTTCCAACGGGATTTATTCACAATCTATAGGAAGGCTCACACAATCGTCTTCCACAGCTCGATCGATAACTGGCTGCGGCACAAACACGATTCAGTTCAGTATATTCTAGTTAACGACATTATTCACTTTTGTGCTGACATCGTTTCGTCGTAGGTGCGACAAACAGGCTTTCTTCTCCCCCATCGTTAGCAACGGAGGATGTTTCAGGAGAGCGAGAGAGAAGAGGGCACGACTGCAAAAGTGTGCCCGCTCAAAGTGATTCCATCGAACCGGGGCAAAGTCCATACTACTCGGCACAGAAGCTGCGCAGACTGTACGTAGCTGGATCAGTTTGAAGCGGTCGGGGGTTGTGCTCCACACCGGATAGATCATAATAGGCATTGGTCAAGAAATACATAATCGGGAGGGCGACAGCATCATTGTCATCAATGAAGGGATGGTGCTGAGAAGGGACAAGCCTGCCAAGGAGTCATACAGTGCTGCTGAGCAATATATTGTGCAGTAGGCAGCTAAATGTGCAGTAAGAGCACTGACTACACTCACTCCTCCACTTGGTGCTGCTGTTTCAATCGACTCTCGGCGTGAGAAGCAGGCTTTCTTTCACCTCCATCGTTAGCAACGGAGGATGTTTCTGGAGCGCGAGAGAGGAGAGAGGGCACGACAGCAAAAGTGTGCCCAAGTGTGCCCGCTCAAACTCACTCCATCGAACCGGGGCAGAGTCCAAACTACTCGACAGGGTTACAGACGATGTACAGACTGTCGTCTCCGAACCCTATCACAATTCCGTTCTAACCAGTAATGACCAATCATCATGAACGTCAAAATTGAGAATTGAAACATTCTGCTCAAGAATTGCACTGGCACTCATCCGCGATGTGGTAGCTGAACAATCGAGGATTTCACTACTGCCAAGTTACCAGTAGACTACACTCACTTGCTCCTGTTTCGTTTGACCCTGCCCGTGACAAACAGGCCCCCTCTCCCCCGTTGACGACCGCCGCTATTGTTTCGCTCTCTCGTTGCTGTGCAAGGGTAGGATAAAAGGTGCGCGAGAGACGAGGTGAGAAAGTCACTGTGAAGGCTCTCCTCGAATCGGATCAAGCAATCAACTCATCTCGATACGAAGCTCCTTCGATATGGTCAGTTCCATTGAAGTCAACTACGGTAGTTCGAATCAGCATCCGACTCAAAATGTTCAGGCGAAGGGCATGACGTGGGGTCGCCTGCTTCGCGACTTCTCCCTATGGTGTTCTCTCGTATGCCTCCAAAAGGTGGCCACAGGAGGAAAGTATATGGCGATGGCGTTCGCCGCCATCTTCCTGGCCATGTGAGCGATTTTCGAAAATCCCGCTTCCGTCTGTCCATTCCGCACACTCATCTCGCAGTGAATTTAGATGCACAGCGTGCCATTGAACACGAGCGCCTTTGTTCGCCGCGGCGGACGTATTCTAATGAGGGAGAGCGAGAGAGCGAGTCATTTCACGCCGATCGAGCGCGCTTTGCGGCGAAAATCACTGGTTTTGGGGTGAAATAGCGGTGGTACGAGAAAACCAGGATGAAATTTAAAAATCGGCTGCCAGACGATCCTCGGCAAAGGTATTAGCTATCGAATCATGCAATTGACAAGCTTGAATCTATCATTTCAGGTGAGTTATTTCGGGATTTCCACGAAAAACACCGTTTTTCGGCCATTTTCGGTAGTTTATCGCAAATATCAAGCGACAAAAGTGATAATTTGAAAATCGGCTCCCAGCAGCTTCTCGGCATATGTGTTAGCTATCGAACCATGTAATTCACATGCTTCAAGCGAAAATTTCCGGTGAGTTATTTCAGGATTTCCACGAAAAACAGCGGTTTTGAGCAATTTCAATGAAGTACATTTGTGTTTCAACGAAAACAGTAATACCGCGAGCGCATTTTCTGAACAACTTGAGGGAACAAACTAATTTTGACTTATGTTTCGCATGAACTATGAGAGATTGTCCTCATTTCGCCCTCATTTCTCACCACCGACCGGGCTGTAAAGCGAATACAGGGCAAAATGAGAAGACGGAAAAAGATTAGTGAGAGAGGGAAGAGAAATAGCCGTCCGCCACGCAAATGAGGTTTTCGATGATCAATGGCACGCTGTGAGATGTAATGGAGTCACTTCAGGTGCCTCATCTTCATCGGCATCAGTGTGAATCTCTCCTTCAAATTCTTCGCCTTCCCCTCCTCCACTGAAGTCTCGATCGACGTCCAATCGGCTGTAGGTTTCGTTACTTTTCTTTTTTTCCGTCATAACCGACAATAGAGTTCGCTCCGGTGATTCTACGAATCCTTCTCAATCTGTAGACCGGTGCGCCGAGAATGATGAGAACTGAGAGTCGTTGCAGGAGTTCCCGCGCTTCAGCGTCTGCAACGAGAACCCGATGAAGCGCAGCGTCGTCGAGTAAGCATTCATTTGAATCCTGGAGTTCGCAATTTAATTACAGCACGAACCACGCCTACTCTGCAATCGCAACCCTTCTCCGGCAGTACGAGCTGATCGAACAGGACCGTCCCACGGCCGATGATTACGGACTACGAACGGTATTTGTTCAGACCACCTACAGGAGTAATTGTCTGCCTCTCTAACTTTCCCGTACTCTCTCGCTTCTCTAACCGACGAGAGAGCGTTGCGAAATGAGAGAGACAGACCATTACTCATCTACAGAGAGTGAGCGTCAATTTCAGACCAAGAGCCGGCTGCAGCGCATGCGCCGGGCGCGGATCATGCTGCGGTGAGCACAACGACGGGTACCTAATAGTGATGACAAATCGGCACTCGTCTCTCCATTTTTTGCGTTCTCTCTAGTCTTCTCTGACCAACGAGAGATCATTCGAAACAAGAGAGGCGCTTGCCGATTTGTCATCACCAGTACCTAATCGAACCATCTAATTTCAGTTTGCTGATGGCTCGACTGACTCCGGAGGAGCGCTACGCTGCCGGATACTCCTTCTCGCAACTCGTCAGCGAGTGCACCTTCGGCGCGAAGACCTGCACCTCGTGAGTTTCTGTCGCCTTTTCGACTCTCCTCATTCCGCGCGCTCTCTCGCCTCAAATGAACAGACGATTCGTCCTTCTCATCCCAATCCTTCAGCGCCGACTTCACTCCCTTCCTCCATCCCGACTACAACGTGTGCTTCGCCTTCAATGGAGAGAGAATGGTGGTCAAGGCAGGGAAGATGGAAGGACTAAGGATGGTCCTGACGATCAACGTTAGTTTCGTTCCGCTCGCATTCCCACTATCTCAGACCCATATTACGTTCACTGTTCAGCAAGATATCAACGGTACTTTCGAGTTCCTCCCTACTACGGACAGCGCCGCAGTGTGAGTATTGATTTCCCCTCTCGTTTCCGAGCAACTGTCCCTCTCCATTCCACACACTCTCTCGTCTCTCTGATCGATAATCACATTGCCCTGCTCGGTCACATCAAATTAGCCAGATGCGTCTACTTCAGGTGGGGTGTGATCTACGATGCTAACGACTACCCGGACTTCACGAAGGGCTTTCGAGTGGGAGCAGCGACTCAATCCTTCATCGGTCTGACCAAGGTTGGTTCTTTTATATCCTTTTTTGTTATCCGCTCCATATCTTCAGTCGACGAATCTTCGTCTGGAGAAGCCGTACGGATCCTGTGTGACTAACGATTCTGCGACATTCGACCACTACGGAGTGAGCGATCATTCCAGATTGACTTATTGCAAGCTCTGATGCTTTACAATTGCAGAACTACACATACTCCTTCAACTTATGCCAACACGCCTGTCTGCAGCGCATTGCATCGGAGAGATGTGGATGCGTCGATCCACTCTACGAGAAGGACGCCAACGAGACGTTCTGCACGACTGCCGAGAACGGTAGGGACACCCACCACGCCCGTTAGCCACTGTACACGCGGTGGATGAACTAATCAGCACCCCTCACCACGCGCACACGGGCGGTATAGCCTCGCGCACAGGTCATTTGGGACTGGCCGACTGCTGAATTAGCTCGGAGTGGCTCGGCCCGCCTTGCGAGCCTTTACTACGCCTTACTACTTCAGTTCGCTGCCTCATTTCACTCACCAACGATGTCTCGGATGCGAGGAGCAAGGAGGGAAAGTCGCTCTGTAATTGCTCGCAGCCGTGTGCCGAAACGGTCTACGACAAGACCTTCACCAACAGTATCTTCCCTTCGGGCAAAGTACGGGATAGTGACGTTTACTTGTGGGCACTGCCCACTGGATAGTATCACCGTTATCTTCATCTGTGGGTTGGTTTCAGTACCTCGTCGCACTTGGAACTCAACAACAGCGCGATGAGCTTCTGGCGAATCAGGGTGGAGGCCGGCGGGGTCACGGCAGCGACGAGTCCAATGATTACGAGGTACGAGTATTTTTAATCCACTTGAAACTGGGATGAAATATCCGCCATCATCTATGGACACATTGCAGCACGGATCTAAGACTACATCTACTTCTACTACGGCAATCGGAACGACTTCTTCAGAGGTTGGATCTTGAGACTGTTGATGGGAATTCATCCACGATGGAACTGATCATTTGTTGCAGCATGGAACGACTTCGACGACTGGAGGACACGAGACATCTTCATCAACGACGACAACGACGACGACTGCATCAACTGGATCAACGACGACCGCACAGCCATCTACCTCGACCTCTTCCTCCACGTCATCAATTCAAACCACTACTACTTCTACTGCTGGATCAACGACGACTTCTACTGCATCGACTCCAACGACCACGTCTACTTCTTCAACTGCAACCCCCACGACATCGACCACACCGAGAAAGCCGTGCACCTACCCCGGACCACCCGGTGAGGTTCTCTCGATAAATGTACTTCTTGTGCTAGATTATCTTCCTGGATTGTCTGAAATGGGTATATTGATAAGTATCCAAATTTAAGCCTCGGGAGCAACGCAAACCGCCTCGTCGCTGCACTGCTTGAGTGAGTCATTTTTTGCTTTTATGAGATGAATAATGACGAATATAATGCCATGAATATTATCTTCAGCTGACCCGGGAACGGCTGAAGTCTACAAGGACGCTGGAGTCGTCGCTCTCAGGGGATACCCGTGCACGTCATCCGGCTCTTGCAATACGTGAGCGAGATTCCGATCATACATGTGCAACTGCTCTTTTTTGTTCAGGTGTATCTTCTTCACCCATCCTCCATCTCTGGATGCATTCCCCTGCAGCTACACTTACGGAATGTCTTGCTTTGAAAAGAGCAACAAAGGCTACTTCCCTTTCTACAAATGTCAAGAAGTAATTATTTTATGTATTTTGACCATATCTCCATTTATTTTCAGTTCTTCACTAACTTCTCCTTCATCCCGCTCGGCACGAACGTCCCGAATGTGATCGGCTGGAATAATGGCGCGTTGCCTGGCATGGTCGATCCCTCCGCATGCTCGAGCAATTCAGTTCGTATCTGCAGAACTCATATTTAAATCATTTACACAATTCAGACTTCCTCGGACCTCTCTACTCTGAAGAACGTGCCTCTGGACCCAAAATTCGTCTCAAGGCTGAATTCGGCTACAACTCCTTGTCAGATGGTGGTTGGTCGCTTTTTTCCCTACAGTCTCTTCTTTAATCTTCACGAGGAGGTTGACTAATATCATTCAGGATATAGCAATCGCAGCTGCGGAAGAGCACTACGGAGGACAATCGACTGGTGGGAAGAGGAAAAAGAGGGATACGACCACGGCCAGTATCGACATGCCCGGGGTACGTGGCGGCAATATCTCAATAATACGCTCGTACTTACAGTTGGGATCCTGCGAGTACGCGAACAAAAATTTTAATGGTGCTGACGAGTGCATTGCCTGGTGAGTAAATTCATTGCCCATTACAGTTGTTCAATAATGTGACTAGGCATCATTTGTTGAGGTATAAGAGAAATGGATTAATGATCAACGTCTACTTCGAGACACTCAAGGTGCAGAACTACACACAAGGAAGCACTTATCCGGTACGGTTATTGCTCAGAAAACATCCCTTCCCTATGCACTCACTGCTAGAGCTCACATCAAACTAATTCAGCAGCGAGCTGTTGACTATTATTGACAATTGCGTTTTCAATATTTTCACTTCAGCTGGTCGCTCTCCTCTCCGACATCTCTGGGCACGCAGGTCTCTGGCTCGGCATGAGCGTGGTCTCGGTAGCGGAGTTGATCTCCCTTATATTCATGTGTCTGAGCAATCTCTTCTGTGGAAATAAGATCAATGTGGCCGATGAGGACGATATCAGGGTATGTTTCATTTTCATTTCTGTCTCGTGTTTTGTCTTTGCGATTTAACTGAGGTGACGAAACAATGAATATCAGACGGTCTATCAGAATCAGACCATCACTTTTCAGAGAGAAGTCGACGCTCGCGAAAGAGGCAGAGGCCGCACCAAGGAGTCTCCGCGCGAATGAGAACCAGTCGATGCACAACACGTCAATCGATAAAGCTTGTTAATAAAATACATGTGGGTTACAGTGACCAAGACTACCAGTCTACTCATGGTTTGGTTTGTGCCCTTCGTCGTTAGTCTCTTCCGGTGAAATGAATAGGACCGAATAGGAAGTTCAATATCTTCTCATCGGATGTTTAACTGCTACTCGATTTTTTCGATTTTCTATTTGCGTTTGCGATCTTATAATGGAATCAAATGGTGTTTTGACTGTTTTCATTATCTTGATCAACTCTTACTACTTGCTCACACTTTATCAGATGTCACTTTCTATCTACTCATTTTGGTTGGCACTTCATTCCAGAAATACGGTTGTAATCAACCATACCAATGGAAGGGTCGTACCAAGTTTGCCCCAGGCTGAGAGTTATGACTATATACATGCGTTCGACCTGGAAGTGCTGATGAGAGACTTCAGTTGACAGCAAACGAATTAAATAATAAGGCAAAAATCACCAGTTTTGTAGAATCAGGCGACGTTGTGGAATAGGCGATGATGAAGCCGTCCGGGCAAGACAGGACACAGTTCTGTATTTTTACTTTCCCTGAAAGCTTTAGATTTTATATATGAAAGAAAGATACCCACCGTCTCCGCCAAGACCTGATGGCACTGGTCCATCCGGAATCGGGCTCATATAGCATCCGATCTGATCAACAGCATTTTTAACGGAGTCGACTCGATATTTTCCATTTGGTTCACAAGTTGCTTCAGAGGTCTGCATATGTCGTCATTACAAGTTGATGCATTCCTAATCTTACTGAGATAGGGTCACTTCGTTCCGCATCTACGTGAAATAGACCAAAGTTTGCAGGGCAGGAGAAGGAACAACCTAAACATCGAACTTAATAGTGGTGTCCTAACTCTTCCAATGCCAACCTTTTCTATTGGGAGGCTTCAGGTAAACGGGTGAACCGCCAAACGGAGCAGTGGGGAACAACGACGGATTGCAATTGTTGCTGCATGCTAGAATACGGACTTGAGTACGTATGACCTTGTTTTCCCCAGCGTTCGCTCACACGCCAGCACACACACGAACACATACACGTACGTACATTCACACACTCACATGATCACATATTCCATCGCCTTCATAATTCACACGACACAAATACGTAAAGACGCAACTTTATCGCATGCACTACTCACCCGGCGGCGCGCACATCACGTACACATGAGACACTTGTTTGGTGTCCATCCAAGTCCCGTCCTTCTGGCAAGTGATCTTCGTATCGTCCAGGATCCCATTCGTATTGCCCTCTGGCGTCATCAGGATGAAGCCGTCTGCGGTAATGTTAACAGTCGAAAGTCCGAGGTCGAGAGACCTCTAACATACTTTTGCATGTCGCTGTGGCGCACTGCGCCCCGTTGCCTGAGATGGTTAGTGGGACGACGAATCCATTGTCCAAACCGGGGCCAGGCACGAGCCCAGGACATCTCGTCGGGCCGCAGGCTGAATAATGAGGGAGGAAATACACTAAACATTCTGCGAAACGTACGAGATGCATTGCACATGACGTACTGGTACTTCGCTCCCTCATCCATCCATACGCCCTCGCTGGAGCAGGACACTGCTGTCACGCCTTTCAACTGCTTATTTAGGCTTCCATTAGGGTCAATGGCGGCAAGACCGTCTGTAACAGGTACAGATGATTTCTGGGAAATGTAATCCTAACGATATTCCCGAATGCCATCTCAACTCACAATCACACGTGCCCGTGGCGCATCGGTTATTCGGGTCAGCGCCTTTGACTTTGAGCGGTATGAAATCAGCCAAGGCATGAGGATGGGAGCTCTTGCAAACGCCGGTGTTGCACGCTAGATCAACGCTATTAGTCATCTTTTGACAATCCTGGCATTAATTACAGCAGTTAATTGGGAAACTGACACTTAGCGCACACCACGGCGTCCGCCTCCTTGTCGCCCACAATCCACTGGCTGTTGTTGCAGCGCAACTGAAAAGTGATATCTCAAGTTATCAGATGGGCGTTATCCTCAGAAACGAATAACCTTGTTCACCATCTTCTTCTCAAACGCCATTTGTGCCGTTCCCTCGCATCTAGCCTCCAAGCATCGACAGCTGTCCGTTGGCGTGAGCACTGCAACCATTTCTCGAGCACATTCTACAAGCTCTCTCTCGCATCTGACAGGTAAGATAGTAATGAAGAGATGATATCTTGCGGCGACTACGTTAGCGCAAAGCCAAACAACACTTGCTGACTCACCATTGACGCTGACCGACCAATTCACGTCGCAATCATAGCCGTACTCTGGGCAGGCTGCAGTGTACATGAAGGGAAGATCCCTGCAGGATCGGCAACCTGAATTCCATGGTTATTATCTTCCATAGTAGATATCGAGCGAATTCCTTAGTTTTCACAGAAACGTTTCTATAAAGCACGGCACTAGGTCGGATGAACTAGCACCTAAAGCACCAATCATTGACCTTACCATGATAGTACGCGTCCTCTCTCCTCTCCTTCTCCAGTTCCTTCTCCACATCGTCACAATCGCATGCTAACAGAAGTGGGATCGATACCAGAAGAACAAAGAGGATTCTCATTTCGACGAGAGTCGATTGTTAATTGCACAATTCAATTTATACTTGGCTCAGATTGCTTCGTTAGTGCCTGAATCAGCAGTGTTTTCGGCTCAGAGCGAATCGAAAGAGCGAGAAGAGCATCGAATGAGAGCTGAGGAGCAAACTCCCAGAATGCACGGATGCTTCCATCGATCAGTAAATTTGCTTAGTAATCTTAGTAGTCATAGTCGCTCTGTTTATAAACGAATATCGTTATCATGACGCATTTATCGATTATCACGGGTCTCCTGTAAAAACGTAGGAAAATGAAACCCTTTTGCTGCAGAAAAAAATAAATCGTCTTTGATTTCGTTGAAACTTGTTAGACTAGCTAAAGTAAGGGTGAAGAGGACGCCGATCCACTCTGTTTCTCGAAATTTGCATGTTGAAGTGGTTTTTTGACCTACCACTTCAAAAGGATGGTTCTCGCTTCGTTT
>LS554627.1:428577-468423 GCA_900490775.1 Pristionchus maxplancki
AAATTTATAGCGAAAAACAATTTTCTGCCCATTTTCCGCCACTCACTACTCAAAATCTAGATTGGCGAGAGGTCCGCAACTGATGCCATCTTTTGCGCTCTACTTTTATCTAGAAATGATCCAAAAATCAGACCTCTCGCTCACCTGTGAGCTGAGATATGATCTCTCAAAGTTGCGAAGTGAAAAAATCATGAATTTCGTTTTTTTCGAATGTTCATGTACAGTGTTTAGCGAGATGCCAAAAGCCATGGTGTGTTGCAAAAATGATTTCTACCAATGTTTTACGAGATCGCAATTGGATTCTTTTTAGAAATATCAAAAATTTCAAAAAAAAAAATTCGAAATTTAAGTTTTGCCGACGTGGTCAAGGACTTTTTGGCTGTTTTTGCCGACGTGATTTCTTCGCCGGCGAAGGGTCATTTTACCTATGTGTATAATGTAATGTCTAGTTACCGAACCATGCAGAAAATCTGCTAGAATCACCGGAACGAGAATGACAAAGATAGACGAAGCTGCTGATCCAAATGCGCGGAGGATGACGAATGTCTAAACAAAAAAAAATGAAATAATCGAAAATAGTCAATCCAATTACGTACCATGAACGAGTTCGAGCCTAAAAATAACGAAAGAAGAGTGCAGATAATCCAAAACGTAACTGACAACAGAAACAGCGTTCTGCAATAAACTCTTAGCTGAATAATGCATGCAGGGTACTTCTAACCTCCGCTTGAGCATGTCTCCAAACAGCCATACCATAGCTAGTGAGACTGTGTGCATTATAGATGATGCAGTCTTAATTTTGGAAAGATTAGTGTTGTAAAAAATGATATTCTGACCATAATCGTGGCCGTTTCCGCATCTTTGATGTTGTAGTGTTGCTGGATGAGAGGTATGACTCCTGTTAGAGAAACAATAAGTGAACTTCTCAAGATCCTTCTATTCCGTTTCCTACCTTCTATTGACTCTTGAAATGTATTGAAGAAAGGAACAAGGATCAAGCAAGCGGACACGATCACTTTGGTCTTCTGAAACGACAGAACTATAAAAAAGTATAAATGTGATGAAATACCATAGTTAAACTGCCTGATACCATGATTCAATGGATGAGCCGCTAAAACAGTTGCACGATTTCAAGATAACATGGTCATCTGAAGCAACAGAAATAGAAATATGGTTAGAAATATGGAAAGAACGGTCTTCGTAACTCCTTGCGGGAAAAGTCGATTGACACAGCCATTGCGAAGGGTAGAGTGCGCAAGAACACGTCTCATCATTCAGCACACTATCTCGCCAATAAGGTCAAGGAGAGAGAAGCTGGTAAGAAGAGACCATTCGTATTGGTGACACGAAGATAAGAGGAGGTGATAAGAAGTTTGCGCGACCGAAGCACGTAACCCACAACATGATATCAGTATAGCGCGCAATAGAGCGCTGTCACTTCGATTAGTATAGTGTCCCATCAGTTAATTGCTCAAGCGGATTTTTTATACATGTTCAAGAACCTTCATCAGCAAGAACAAAATATTGTAAACATTTGTACAAATTCAATAACTGTCCAAGGTAGTCGCTCTACTCCTAACATATGTTTCCAGTATTGACTCCCTTCGTCCTTTTCCCATGAGTGATGTCTTCTCATCTATCGATTCCATTTCTTCTCTATCTATCGCATCAGCCCGTTCACAATCTCCGGGATAGGTAAAGATAAGCACAAACTTGCAGACCGTTCCAACAACCAAGAAGATAGTAGTGCCCAACAGTACCTAGAAGGTCGCATTCCATATAATCTGAGTGATATGCATAGACGTACCAATTGATACGCGTGGAACCTATCCTCGGGCTGCATGGAATCGCCTCGAATCGCGTCGGAGATCTGAATTAGCTTCTATGACCGTTATTTTTCACCACAATGAGCAATAATGATGACAGGATATAAGTATTATACTCACAAATCCGACAATCTGCGCGGACGGAGTGCCGATCATTCCGGAGATTAGTCGATCCAGCGCATTAGCAGATGCGCGCGAGCTCGCGGGCACAACTGCCTGGATTAGACGATTTCGAAAAACGGAATCTGCATACCCCAAACGCAAAAAAGTGCTGAAAAGAAGAACACTTCAACTTACAAACAGCATCAGCTGCCCGAGAGCCAGCGAGGCCGATCGTGTGAAGCCCAGGAAGAAGCGATTCACCTAGAACGACCTCTTATTTCACCTCTAATTTTTCGAAATAGCTAAGCTCACATTTAACCACAGTCAAGGCACACCGCTTCAACGGAAACGACCTTCTTTGTTCTCCATTGCGGATCATTGCACACGATCGCACGACGGAGAACAAAGGAGGTCGTGCTATCGGCTCGTTTCTAGTCCCGAGTCAAACCACGCACTTCCGGCTCTCATCATCAGAACTAGAGACCCCTGGGAGCGAGGATAGAACGTGGCATGTAATTCTCACCAACGCCGGAATAAAGAGCTTGTTCATGAGCACAATACTCAGAAAGGCCGCGACGAAGTTCAAGCCAGCACCAATGAAAGTAACGATGGGATACGACCGATCGAATGGTTGCCTTCCAGAGAATAGCCCAGTGCCGTGCCGCCAGCTCTAGAAAATATGTTGCATGAATAGGTTATATTCGTCTTAAATCTTAGAATGGACTGACCTGAGCAAACCAAAGAATGCTTGGTAGGCCCACGCAAGTTCCGGCCAGCATCGCAGCAGAATTCAGGGCGGTTATGCTGAGGTTTTGGTTATATTTACATTAAGAATTACATTACCTTACGTTGTATACGACATACCCAGGAAGACTTCCGGAACAGTGTTAAAGGCTAGTAGGTACACTGATGGGTACCAGAAGCCGTAGGCTGTGCCGTGTAGCAGCCCGCATGCGCGCTCAGCGATCATTAGAAGGTAGGATTTGCTGAATCAGTAGAGCTCGAAATCTCACCAGCCGACAGGGCGAGAGACTGTGTGAAATGAAGAGACTCATATTGTACTTACATCGAAAACATCCCAAAGGCGCTCGAAAACACTCTGGTGATGCCCTTCTTGTGGTCAACATTTCGAATGTTCCTCTTCAAGCTGAGAATAACGAGTAGTGGTCCAATCGTTAGCAATGTAGAAGAGAGAATCGCGGTTTGCCATGGAATCGTGCTAGTGACGATCCAAGAACTGGCGATGTCGGATAGCATGCTGGAAGTACATGCTTATTGGAATTCTAGTGGTTGAGATTAGGGATCGATTGGCAAGAAATAACTCTTTTCATTATGCACGCTCTCTCGCCTCTCTGACCGGTGAGAAAGTACACATAATGAAGAGACGATTTCTTGCGAAGATATCCGTAGTTGAGATACTAGTTCAGAAAAGGTCAAGTAAGAGATAAATACCTCGCTGCTATTTCTGCCATTGAAACGAACATCAGTGCCACTCCCAGCTCTCGATCTGCGAATTTATAAATTATCGTAATGCTTGATCGAATCACTGATTATGAAAGATAACACAAACGAAAGTTATGTGGGATTCATAGTCGACAAAAGCTGATGGAACACTCTCTTCATTCGTCGCACTGACTCGCCGGTCGACCGGCCGAGAGAGTACGTAGAATGAGGAGAGTGATCCATCAGCTTTTGTCGACTATGAATGGGGCATAATTCTCACCTTGAAGTATATCGGCCAAGATGACGGGGATGAGAATGTTCATTACTGATGATACGCTAGCAGCTAGTGCATGAAATATCACGAAAACCTGCAAAGTCAAAGATCGATCAATCCGAAGAATGTGCCCTTACCATGAATGAATTCAACCCCAAAACTATCGAAAGTACAACTAGTGTTATCCAGAGAGTCACACAAACAAGAAACAGTCTTCTGCAACCAACTTTAAGTTAACCTAAAGATAATCATCTCCAAACCTTCGTTTGAACATGTCTCCAAAGATCCAAACCAGAGCAAGCGTGCCTGTATGAGCTATTGCTGTAGCCGTCTAAAATATAATTATCGAATGGAATAAATGTAACACAATACATTAAGTGACCCGGTTTCGGCATCCTTGATATTGTAATGTTGCTGGATGAGAGGGATTACACCTAAAGTAGATGATCAAATGAAACAAAAACAAATGTGCTTACCCCCAAGGCTTATGTCTTGAAATTTATCGAGAAAATAAATGAGAATCAAACTTACGGATATAGATACTTCCGCTATCTGAATTCATGATAATTAGCATATTAATATACAAAATATTGATAATAACTTGCCATCGAGCGCGATCCTTTGCGGAGGAATTCGATTGAAAGGCGCGCGCCTGGCACAAAGGTTTCAAGTAGGGTTATCAAGATAATGACTCTGTCTCTGCATTATGCTCTCTCACAGGCCAGAGAGACGAGTGTGCACGCGAAATGAAGAGACGACGCTTGGCAGCTCTAGTTTCGAGATAAGAAGGGGCGCTTAGAATGTTGCGAGCGCGTCGGCGTGAAACACGCAAACCACATCGATAGCACGATGGCAGCAATGATCAGGATAACGTCATCCGATTATCAAAAGTCATGACATATTTAATTATGAGCCATGGGGTTATCCTTTGCTACTTTTATTGTGTTACTACCCTATTACATGTAAAACCACATGACAAGAGCCCAATGATGACCTAATCCTTACTGGCCATTACTTCCTTTTGTAAGAAGCAATTCTTGGTATTACGCTGTGTTTGACATGTCTAGAACTCGCAAGCTAAGCGTTTCTCCTTATCTTGAAACTATTCCGCGTGGCGGCTCTTTCGATCGGACTCTTCCACGACGAGCACCTCACAATGGTGTGTTATAATCAGTTTATAATGTTATAATTGACAATTCAGATAAATGCGAAAGTCGTGGTATCGGTGTGTCTGATAATATTTTCCGTACTCGATCATTTCCAAGCAACCAGTTTTATTGGTGAGACTGTTTGGTTTGGAGTTCGAAAAACGGGAGTAATAGACCATTAACCGTATTTAGCTTGGTTCAATTTCATTTGTTCTATCTTTTAGGCGTACTTCCACTGATTCAGAAGCATTATAATCTCAAGGATGCTGAAACTGGAACAATGCACGTCAGTATAATATTTATAAATTATATTATTATGTATTATTAAATTATTCTTGTAATAATAATATTAATAATAATTATTAATGTTTCTGTTATTGTTTTTATTATGTATTATATTATTATTTGCAGACTGCCGCATCGACGGCTCATACAGGCACTCTTGCTTTGGTTTGGATATTCGGAGACTTGTTCAAAAGACGGTTGGGCTCGAATTATTTACTTTTGGGTTACACAAACGTAATTGCAGGACGTTATTTCTCGTTTCTGCGTCCCTCTGGTTAACTTCTGTTCTTCTTTCTCTTATTTTGGGGTTGAATTCGTTTGTGGTACGGTTTTGTGTCTATCGATAGTGTGATATAAATCTTGGCAGGTTTTCCTCATCTTCCACACAATCGCTGCTGGCATCGCGTCTGTTACTGGCATTCTCATCCCCGTTATCTTGGCTGACCTGCTTCAGGGTCAGTACCGCTTTCATTGATTATTTTTTCGTGTGCCCTGAGTAGCTCAAAGCCGCAAACCAGGGTCTCATCCTAAATAGGGAGAAGCCAGAACATTGCCGTAAAGCAAAACATTCACAGATCGCGAACTGGGCGTAGCTCTAATGTTCCTGCAGATTGCTGAGTTATCCGCGAGGTATTATTTTCATCTTTACTGAACTGAAAATTAACTAAACAACAGAAACATGGGTCATAATTAATTATTATCAACTACTCTCTCCCCAGTCGACCGGGCGAGAGAGTGTGTGAAATGAAGAGACGGTGACTCGTATTTCGAGCTCTACCATCAACCCCTTCAGCATGTTCAACGACGTCATCAGCTCCTGGATCGTCACTAGCACGATTCCCTGGCAGACCTCAATCGCGGGCGCCACCTCGCTCGCCATTATACCACTTGTCTTGGTTTTCTGTCTGAAGAAGCACATCAAAAATGTGGACACCAAGAGAGACATTACGAGACGATTTACAAGTGCCTTCGGCTTTTTCAAAGTGTAAGAATGCATTTTTCTCCATCTAATATTTTCCCCAGCAAATCCTATCTTCTAATGATTGCTGAGCGTTCATTCGGACAGCTACACGGATCAGCCTATGGCTTCTGGTATCCGTCCGTTTATCTTCTCGCTTTTACAATCGTACCCCAAGTGTTTCTGGGACTGTCCTATACGACGTAAGTCGTTTTTAAATTCGAAAAAATTGGTGCTGAATTCTCAGAATCACAGCTCTTAACACTGCCGCAATGCTTTCCGGCACGATCCTTGGTATGCCCACCATTCTCTGGTTTGCACAGGTCAGCTTTTCTTATAAATATAAAATTGCAAAAAAATGATGCACCGACCGGGAGTCGAACCGGCACTTACATTGTTGCAGAGTTGGCGCCACGGCACTGGCCTCTTCTCTGGAAGACAACCATTCGCTCGGGCGTATCCCATCGTTACCGGAATAGGTTCCGCATTCAATATACTTACATTCGTGGCGGGCGTGGTGCTCATGGACAAGTACTATATCCCGGCTCTGGTGAGTACTTAGTGCCGGTTAAGGCTTCCAACGGTCCCATTTAGGTGAACAGCTTTTTCGTTGGCTTCACGAAATCGGCCGGGTTGGCCGTCGGACAACAGATGATGTTTGTAAGTTACATTTTTTTTCGTAATTACGTATTTGGAAGCAACATTTGTACTAAAAAAACTCAGAAAAGCAGCCAAATAAAGAAGAATTTCAGGCCGTCGTGCCTGCAAGCTCTCGCGCGTCAGCCAATGCACTGGGAAGGTTGATCTCAGGGACGATCGGCACTCCGGCCGCGCAGATCTTCGGATTTGTGAGTGCTACTTTCTCAAATATTCCAGCAATTTTTCAATTATAATTTGCCAGGTGTCTGACGCTATCCGAGGCGATTCCATGCTGCCCGAGGACCGGTTCCACGCTTATCAGTTGGTGCGTAGAGTTCGAAAAACGGGTAATCGTCTCTTCATTCTGCACACTCTCGCCTCTCTCTCCGGTGAAAAAGTGTGTGAAATGATGTGACGAATTCCCGCATTTCGAACTGTACTATTCAGCATAGAAGCCACTCTAGGCGAGTATTATGTTTTATTTCCTTCACCTGCACCGGAACTCCTGATTGTTAGAGCTCGATATACGAGTCTCTTCATTTTACACACTCTCTCGCCCGGTCAACTGACGAGAGAGTGTTGAGAATGAAGAGACGGCGACTCAAATTTCGAGCTGTCCTGATTGTTCAGGTCCTCCTTGGCACGTCCATCTTCCTTCTGCTCGGCACGCTCTGCCACTTTATGCTGATCGTCGTGTATCCCAACGATTGTGAACGGGCGGAGGAAATGAACAGAGAAGAGGCGGAATCGGTAGATGAGAAGACACCCTTGAATGGAAAGGGACGAACGGAATCGATTCTAGATGCGTACGAGCGAAGTAGAACCACTACTATGAACAGCTTGCTACAATGAATAATCATCGCTCTACTTGTATCTAAATATGAAAAAGACCGAAACAAATAAAACATGTCATAGATCCCTTTGTTCATGAATGTCATGATTCTGAAGTCGTCGCAATAACAGCAAATAGGAACAATTTATCAGTTTGTACATTTCTAAGACCACTAAATATACAATCATCAGTGATTTGAATGTTTTCATCAGTAAAAGAATGTGGTAGTACCTCAGAAGTAACGATTCACCTATTCCTAACATGGTAATCGAAAATGATACAAACCGTTTAGTTATAGTTCATATTCTACGTTATTTATTTATAGTCACATAAATGATTATCACCAGAAATAACCACTATTCACCGTCGTTGTCCTACGCCTAACATTTCGAAAATGATACAAGTTGTTCAGTTGCACATGTCACATATTCCACAATTGATATGTCTATCTCTACCAAATGAAAAAACGGCTAATGATCTTTAAAAATAGCCATTACTATTCGCCGTCGTTGTCCTACTCCTCACATACGTATCCAATATCGACTCCGCCCTTCCCTTCCCCGTCAGGGACGTCTTCTCATCCACATCTCCTTCTTCCCTCTCCCTCTGCTCGGCCCTCTCGCAATCTCCCGGGAATACGATGACCATCATGAAATGACACAGTGTCCCGAGCGCCATCAGGACCGAGGTGCTGAGCAGGATCTGTAATTGTTGTTGTTGTTGTTGTTGTTATTGTTGTTGTTGTTATTATTATTGTTATTATTATTATTACTGTTGTTGTTTTTGTGGCAAAACAACAGGAACGCACCAACTGGTAAGTGTGGAACTTGTCCTCGGGTAGAGTCGAATTTCCCCGTATCTTGTCCGAAATCTGAATATATTTGCATATACGTAATAACTTTAATAATTAGTTAAACAAGTTCTTACAAATCCGACAATCTGTGCCGATGGAATACTGATGACTCCTATGATCAATTTGCCAAGGGCTACGGCTCCAGCCCGGGATGAGGGAGGCACTATTGCCTAAATGAGGAACACATGTATGCTCTGAATCTCGCCATTTCAATTACTGTCAACGACTTTATTAACAAAGTTAAGTGCATTTCCATCAAATGCAATAAACTATTAAGAAGTAGAAGGAAAAGTGTCAGTGTTACAACTCACAAACATCATCTGCTGCCCCACAGCGAGTCCGTTCGATTTGATGAAGCCACTCGCGAATTGGTTCACCTAAACGTGATTTATGCACAATATTTTTCAGGTTCAAAAGGGTACCAGCGCCGCCGGATAGTTCTTGTCCATTACGAGTATGTTGATCACGATTGTTACGATATTTAATATGCCTCCTACTCCGGTAACGATGGGGTACGCTCGAGTGTATCCTTTTCTGCCCGAGAACGGACCCGTTCCGTGGCGCCAGCTCTAAAATATATTTCGAAAATGTAAAATCATAAATAAGTGCTGACCTGAGCGAACCAGAGGATTATAGGCACCCCGATGAATGTACCGGACAGCATCACAGCCGAGTTGAGGGCGTTGACTCTGACACAAATTTGCTAATTAACTATTCAATACGATTTGCATTTTAGAAACAAAGACATAGCCATGCTTCATTCGGTTCGAATGCAAGGAAAAGCGACAAAACCCACGTTGGAAACGACAGCCCTAGAAACACGTCCTTATTTCCTCTCCAAGCGAGAAGGTAGACAGTGGGATACCTGATTTTCGCGTTAGGAATACGAGTCTCTCTCTTCATTCCACGTGCTCTCTCGCTTATCTGACCAGCGAAAGAGTACACGAAATGAAGAGACGATTCAATTTTTTGATATTCTTACCAGAATCCGGTCGCGGCTCCTCCGAGCGCACGGAGAGAAGACTCTGCTGTTAGGAGCAGGTAGGATTTGCTGTAAAGTATTCACAAAGTTAAATTTGTAAGTAATGATGATGAAAGGTACTAGTACTCAGGATGGTTGACAAGAATGGAGAGGGAACAAACCTCAAAGCAACTAAACCACTCACACTGTGAACATGCCAAATGCGCTTGACAAAACTCTTGCGACATTGTGCTTGCCCTCGGACCGTTGAACATTTCGAATATGTTTGTTCAGACAGAAGAGGACCAGAAGAGGCACAATTGCCAGTGCTGTAGGTATCAACATCCCTGCTTGCCAAGGAATGGTGCTTGTTACGATCCACGAACTGATTATACCGGTTAGCATGCTGAAATTAATTTCTATCGAATATTTAAAATGATTAAAAATACCTCGACGCAATTTCTATTACTGATAGGCACATTAGTGCAATTCCTAGATGACGGTCTGCAATTTTTATTTTATTTTAATAAATTAAAGTATCAAATAAAGAAACCAAACCATTAAGTAGATCCGCCAGAATCACCGGAACGAGAATGCCAAAGACAGATGAGAAGGCAGCTCCAAGGGCGCGGAAGATCACGAATATCTGTTAAAAACTATTTAGAAATTATAAAAATAACAAAAACAGTACCATGAACGAGCTGGATCCCAGAATGAACGCGAGAAGAGTAAAAGTGAGCCAGCAAGTTGTAGATACCAGAAATAGTGTTCTGAAGTCGTATTACACATTTCAAAAACGAATCCCTTCATTTCTCACACATTCTTTCTCACCGGAACTTTGATACTAACCTTCGCTTGAATGCGTCTCCAAAGAGCCATACCGATGCAAGCGAAATCGTGTGTGTAATTGAGGATGCAGTCTGAAATGTGATGTAGAGACCGCAGATTGATCCATTGACCATTCAAAGCAAAACAAAGTTGATTACCACAATCGACGCTGTTTCAGCATCATTTATGTCATAGTGTTCCTGTATGAGAGGGATCACTCCTGAAACATCAATTTCAGATGGATTTTTAAATCATTCTCACCATCCAGACCCATTGCTTGAAACGAATTCAAAACGTCAATAGAAATTAGACAGACTGACACGACTATTTTCGTGATCTGAAGCAATAATTTGGTTTAGAAATAATATAATACAAATAGATCCGTATTACATACCATCCTGAAGGCTGCGTGATTTCCCGCACAAGATTAGAGCCGGCAGACCCTTTATGAATGGCCAAACGGTTTCAAGATAAGAAAAGCCGTTTGAAATGTTGCGAGTCCGAAACACACAACGCACGACGTGATATCTGATAGTGACCGGGCGGGTCATTTCTTTGATCTTTCCATTTCTGCATGGTCAGCTGCTTTTTTGATACATTTCTCTTTATTCATCATGCCATCAGAAGTAACTATTCACCGTGGTCGTCCTACTCTTCACAAATGTATCAAGTATAGATTCCGCTCGTCCTTTACCAGTGAGTAATGACTTCTCATCTATCATCTCCTTTTCTTGATCCTTCTGTTCAGCCTTTTCGCAATCTCCCGGAAAGGTAAAGATGAGAACCAAATGGCACGCCGCTCCAATCACCAAGAAAACGGCCGAGCTCAGCATTCCCTGAACGATTTCTCACAATTTATCTGACTCTCTCAATCCACAATCCTCTCTAGTTGATTAGAGATGCGAGAGAGCAAGTGAAGGCAAGGGGCCATTCAATGGAATGATTTCTCACGGATTTATAACCAAGATAAAGGTGGAATGACGCATCAACTGATACGTGTTGATCCTGGCGTCCACACGTATCATTGAACGATTTAATTGTCAGAATCAGAGAAACAGCGGTCAAATGACCAAAACACAGAGACTTTACATACCAATTGATATGCGTGGAACCGGTCGTAGGGCAGGGTTGAGTCGCCGCGGATTGCATCAGATATCTGTGAAAAATAATCTCAGCGAAAGGTCAGAGGGCTCAACTAGCCCATACACTTTAGAGGTCCGTATTCCCTGAGAATTGAGGAAAACAACTGGTTGGGTACTCACGAATCCGATAATCTGCGCCGATGGGGTGCTAACGATGCCGGCTATGAGTCGCATGAGTGCGACTGCCGCTGCTCGAGATGAGGATGGCACGACCATCTACAATATTTGAATGACCAAACTATGATCAGATTACTGGTTTTGTTAGACCGTTAATCCCTCCATCAACTTACGAGCATCATTTGCTGCCCGAGCGCGGCTCCCGACGCATTCGATATACCAACGAAGAATGTGTTTACCTCAACGTCTCTTTGAATCTGAGGAGACGAATTTAATTTACCAGGGCGAAAACATAGCTCTTGTCCATTAACAGTATGCTTATTATGAACAATCCGATATTCAGTGTAGCTCCTACTCCAGTGACGATTGGATACGCTCTATTGTATCCTTTCCTGCCCGAGAAGGGACCCGTTCCATGCCGCCAGCTCTTATTTGATCAATACGAAGAGCATAGATTCATCTCAAACCTGAGCGAACCATAGGATCGTTGGCAGCCCGATGCCTGTTCCGGTCATCATCACTATCGAGTTAACGATTGTGATACTGTAATAGTTTGAATGAAGATATAATAGATTCATTTACGATTCAACCCAAGGGAGATGTTTGCCACATATCATATTTTGTATAAGAAATCACAGTTTTGGATCAACATACGTTGTGTATGACATTCCCAGGAAGATCTCCGGTACATTTGTCCAGGCGATAAGATAGACGGACGGGAACCAGAAACCGTAGGCGGTTCCGTGCAGCATCGCGACAGAAGAGGCGGCGGTCATTAGAAGGTAGGATTTGCTGAAAAGTCATCATCACTCTCAATGAAGACGTCCCGGTCCTTACATCGAGAAGATTCCAAAGGCACTATCAACGATGCTTCTGAACCCCTTTACAGCATCCGGTCTCTCAACGTTCCGTAGATGATTCTTAGTACAGATAAGAAACAAAAGAGGAAGAATGGATAGCAAAGTAGAAATAAGTAGTCCAGATTGCCAAGGAATGGTGCTTGTCACGATCCAGGAACTTATAACACCGGTTAATAATCTGAAAGTAGATACATTCTAATAATTTGAAACTGATAACAAAACAAACGTCGCAGCCATCTCCGATACTCCCAGGAACATTAGTGCGACTCCTAGTGCGCGATCTGAATTGTTTTTCGCGATTGGATTGCTCCAGAACAGGTAGAGCGATTAGAGAAGAAGTCTCACCATGGAACAGATCCGCCAGAATCACTGGTACTAATACAAAGAATACAGAAGAGGCCGCGGCCCCGAGAGCTCGGAAGGTAACGAATAACTCAAAGTTCCCTCGTTTTGATGGTAAATAGAAGCTAATCCATACCATGAATGAGTCCAATCCCAGGACTATCGATAGAATGCTGAATGTGATCCAGATAGCTACTGATAGTAGAAATAAGCGCCTGAATTGAGGAAAATTTCAGATTTATCGGAAGATACGGCACTGTATCGATTTGGTGGACCCATGAAAATTTGGTGGACCCATAAGTATCATGAGTCCACCAAATTTTCATGGGTTCACCAAATCGATACAGAGCTTACTTCAAACCTTCTCTTGAACATGTCTCCGAAGATCCACATCAAGCCCAGTGTGATAGTATGTGTTATTGATGATGAGGTCTTGATAGTCGCTGTTTCAGAATCATTAATGTTGTAGTGTTGCTGGATGAGAGGGATTATACCTAAAAACTTCACAATAAATTATATCTTGGTTATATAACTGACTTACCATCAACCCCCATCGCTACAAAGGATGAGAGAACTGGAATGAGAATCAGACATGCTGCTACGAGAATTTTGATGGCCTGAACAGACAGATAGAATGATTTATTACGCGAATATTAGTAGCCATACGAGGAATCCGTCTCTACAGTCTGCACGCTCTCTAGGACCTCGGACAGATGAGAGATCATGCAGAATGAAGAGATGAATTCAAGAAAAGAAACATGCCATTGGATAGAGAGATCTCGAGCGGACAGATTGCATTGCAAACAAAAGAAGGGCTGAGCAGGTGTGAAGGTTTTAGATAAGGGCACTGGGTTTGACAGGTCGCAGAAAGAGCAGAGCGGTGCAATAATACGCCTTTATCTTCATGTTCTGTTAGTTGACTCTCTCAAATCCCCATGCACTCTTGCCAGTTAGACGGAACTAGAGAGTGCGTGAGATGAAGAGAGCCAGTCAACTGCTAAGGATTCCCTCCCATTGGCCTCTCGGTAGGTAGAGAGAACGAGAGAGCACGCGAAATGAGGAGAGTCGAATGCCGAATTGCCATCCCTAATGCACACTTGCCAGTCAGTCAGAGCGAGAGAGTGTGCGAGACGAAGAGAGTCAGTCAACTGCTAAGGATTCCCTCCCATTGGCCTCTCGCTGGTCAGACAGAACGAGAGAGCGGGTGGAATCGAAAGAGTGTGCTAAGAGTGGTCAGGAATTGTTCGAGGAATGTTCTGACTTTCTCATTTCGTAACGCTCTCTCGTCGGTCAGAGAAGCGAGAGAGTACGAGAAAGTGAGAGAGACAGACGATTGCTCAATTGTTCGCAAAGCACGTCGGCACTGGGGGAGATTAAAGGAAGGGATCAGTGATCAGAGTCGCTCGTCAAGAAAGTCAACGAAAAATAGAGGATATTATTTATCGTGATCATCCATCACCAGCTGCCATCACAAGCAGCTGGCCACAGTAGTTGCTCTACTTCTGACTACAGAATCTAATATCGACTCAGATCTAAGTTTTGACTCTCCAATCAATGATGTTTCTTCATTGATTCCATCTTGGTTCTCGTTATCCTTTTCTCGAGCCCGTTCACAATCTCCAGGGAACGTGAAGACAAGGAAGATATCGCCAATTGCAACGGCAACGGCAGACAATGAGGAGTATAGAAGCGCCTGAAACCTTTTTAGTTTAATGTTTAAGTAACATTGCGACCATAAAATTATACTATTGCGACCATTGGTGGGGCACAACGATATCATGGGATACTGCAATCCAGGTGCAAGGCCTCGAATGAAGAATACTGACCAACTGATAGGCCCTAAACCGATCCTCGGCAAGTGGAGAGTCACCATGAAGGGCGTCGGAAAGCTGATATGCAAATTCGTATTTTCGTTACTCTAGATACGATCCGCATTACCATTCCAACGAGTTGTGCGGCCGGTGCTTCGACTATTCCTGGTATGAGCTTCGATAAGGCTACAGCGGCAGCCCGCGAGCTGGCTGGCACCATCATCTGAGCTTGATGTTGTTAAACGTAGATTGTTTCGAAAAGGTATCCTCGGAGTCGTGTCTGCTTAGGAATAACGATATAAACTCACCAGAAGTATCTGCTGCGTGAGGCTGGTTTGTGCTGACGTGCCCAGGCCCATGAGCAGGTAGCAGACCTCAAATTGGTTGAGTTATCAAGAATATGCCTGATATCGGGCACCAGGAAGAGATAGTAGCTCTCGGCCAACAATAGCACTGAGAGAATGAATGATGCTGCGTAAAGGAACGATCCAGCACAGGCGACGATCGGGTATGCGCGGGAGTACCCAGGCATTCCAGAGAAGGGACCAGTGCCGTGGTACCAGCTCTGAAATGTTGTTATTACTATGCAATGAAATGGTTGATCTTATTTGTCGCGCTCAGAGCGCAGATGACCTTTCTTCCAGTGGGAAGAAGTAGGATGTCCCACCTGAGCAAACCAAATCATGAATGGTAGTCCAGCAAGCAGTCCACCCATCGTTGTGAAGGAACTTAGGGTGACGATTCTGAACGGTCTGATATTTGAAATCAGGTGTTTTTTTAAACGAAACCTAAGCCGTATAGGGCAAATCGGAGAAAGACTCGGGATAACTCTCCATTGCGCTAAGATATAAGGATGGCTGCCAGAACATCAATGCGTTAACGTGAAACGCGTCCAGTGACATGCATGTCACCAACAGTAGGTAGGACTTTCAAAAAAAGATGATGTTATGGAGATAGAGTTTGTAGATAACTTACATTGACAATATTCCGAAAGCACTAGTGGCAATTCGTTTCAAATTGTTCGTTTGCTTGACTGCACTAAAGCTGCGACTCGTGAAGAATAGAACAACGAGTGGGGGAATAGTCAAAAGAGGTCCGACAAGCAAGCCAGTTTGCCAAGGCATTTCACTCGAAACTATCCACGAACTGACAATGCCGGATACCATTCTGAATTGAATGTGCAACAAAAATGTAGTTAATATTTGAAATCACCCCGATAATATTTCGCAAGCAGACATACAAGTCATTGCTTTACCGAGAGCCTTGACTAAATTAGGCATTGTTAAATGAACTGAACAAAAGACTAACCGCGAAACAAATCTGCTAGCATCACTTGAATGAGCACTTTGAAAGCAGCAGTCGCTGCGGCGCCGAGTGCTCGAAACCCGAGAAGAAACTGAAATCATATGTACAAACTATGATTGGATAGTGAAGTATCATACCAAGAACGAATTAGATCCCATCAGAACTGACAAAAGAGCGAACACTATCCACAGGGATACCGATGTGAGAAAGAGCTTTCTTTAAATATGTTCTTATCAGTTGTCATAAGTGAATAGAACCTCCTCTGAATGGAATCCCCAAAGATCCATACGAACCCGAGAGCCACAACATGCGTAACGGACGATGAAGTCTGCAAAAATGCGCTATTTTTCATAGAAAACAAAAACAAATGGACTTCTCACTTGAATACTCGCAGTCTCTGCGTCATTTATGTTGAAATGCCTCTGAATTAGAGGAACGACTCCTGAGAAGATACAAGGCGGAATTTCTTATTATCGTTCATCACTTGCCTTCAATTCCCGATTTGTCAAAGGAAGATAGGGAGAGAACAAGCAACAAACAAAAGGAAACTAGCAGTTTCGTTGCCTGGAATTCAAATATCATAAATATTGAGAATAATAAGAATGCAAGTATAAATTAATGAAACAAACCGTGGTCTGGTTCTGGGGATCCAATGTTGCGCGCATCGAAAGGTAAGAAAAAGATGACACGCAAAAGTATTTGGTCAAGATAAGAACGAACCCAGAAACCATGTCAATCAAATAATATGCTTGCTTAGAGTCACGAATTGTTTTGACTCGTCGAGTATCTTTTCAGATTAGGAAAGGCACACTTCTGGTGACTACTTCGATTCAGAATTTTCCCAAATTCACAGCTTGGCTTTCTTCGGAAAATGTTAGAAGGATTACGTGAGTGCAACAAAACTGCTATTTCGTTATTTTTATCTGTAATATTGATAAACAATAAACAGAATACGCGCAAATCAAATCTGTCAGCGATTTCTGATCCACTAACAAAGTCATACCATGAGCGACGCGCGTCTCGCCTAAGGATCGCATGGCAAGAAATGACTTTCTTCATTCTGCACGCTCTCTCTCTCTCCTCTCTGACCGGCAAGAGAGCACGCGAAATAAAGAGACGGTTTCTTGCGAAGCCATCCTAGTCTCGCCTCCTCCCTACTGCGAATCTTATCTTGACAGCGGTCAAACACCTTTTCTTTCTTTTTTGTCACGGTCGCTACAATGGATCCGCATAACCAGACAACGGTTAGTTCGTTATTCATTATCTTCATTATGTAAAGCATTCATAATACTTCAGTCAACGAAACTTCTAGTATCATTATGCTTGTTACTCATTCTTTTCCTGTCTTCATTCAACAATTCCGGAATGGAGGGTAAGAAAAGATGCTTTGTGAGTGATAACGCGAACCAGGAAGAGATTGTTAGTTGCCGGTTTGCGAGCAGACTGACAATCCGAGTGAAGAGATTCTTGTATATTTTCTGATTTGCCGAGCACTTATCTCTAGCATTATCTAATTAATTTTTTTACAGATATTCCATTTCAGGAATAGTCCCGCTAATTCAAGAGCATTTTAACATAAATGACGCCCAAACTGCAATTATTCAGGCACAGCCTGTCAGAGTGGATGAGAGACGGCGGACCACGATTCTCTTTCTAATCCTATTCTTGCCCTCTTATTTTGCTCGCTGATCTGCTCATCGATCGGTCGGTGGAGAGAAATGAGAGGGTAATAATGTGAAATGACGTCAAATGATGTGTTGCCAGTGAAGCATATTTCAAATTTTGACGGCCTGTTCGAAGCGAAATACGTTCGGAGCAAGAAATATTGATAGTCCAATGAAACTCATTTAGAAACTAACGCACAGAGACCGCGTCATTCCGCTCGAAAACGTGAAATGACGCGGTGAGGTACGTTGAAAATGAATTTACGGGAAGTCTATCAACTACCATTCATCTTGATTTAAACCCCAACACCATTACCATCATTTTGAAGAGGAAAACAAGGGCTATCATCTGAGGAAGGCGATTGTTGATAACATCTCGGATTAACGAGAAAATCATTTTTATGTTCATTTTTTGGTAGTTTTTTGGACTTTATTTGAATATGCGGACTTGTATCCACAATCGCCTTCCTCAGATGATAGCCCCTTTTGTTCTCTTTCAAATGATGGTAATGGTGTTGGGGTTTAAATGAAGATGAAAGGTAGTTCATATACTCCAAAAATCAATAAAAATTAAATTATGGGCATGACGAGTTTTGCTGATAATCAAATGGCTCAAAAACAACAGGGAGACTTCTAGGCGACTGGTTAGAGTGATTCGACATCGCGGATCATTAAAAACAGTTGTTATCTTGAAGAGACTGCATGATTTTCCGGCATAATTTCCGTAATTTTCACTCATTTCTCGCCGCTCCATTCCCAATCGAGCGACGCAGAATGACCCGGCGCATTAGAATACGTACGCCGCGGCGAACAAAGGAATTCATCCACTCTGACAGGCTGTGTCAGGCGATCTTATATCTTTAACCCATAAATTTACATCATATCACTTTTAGACCTCTTCATCAATTGCGCATGTGATTGCGCTCGGGTTCGTATGGATTTTCGGAGATTCCGTTCAGCGGAGGTTCTTTTTCATTACGAGTATCTTTAATCAACATTCACTTACGCACACGCACACGCACGCACACACACACACATACCCACTCGCATACGTACATACAGAAGGATAGACACACACGGACGGACGGCCGGACAGACAGACACATATACATACATACACGCACACGCACACACATACCCACTCGCATACGTACATGCAGAAGGACAGACACACACGGACGGACGGACGGACAGACAGACACATATACATACATACACGCACACGCACGCACACGCACACATAAGCACACAGAAGGACAGACACACACAGGCGGAAAGACAGACACACAGATATTGTACTTTATCAGTAATCATTTCCAGAACACTTTTCTTCACGTCGGTGTCTCTATGGATACTATTCTCCCTTCTATCTGTAATTCTCGGATCTGAGTCTTTTCTGGTACCTCAGCCTTCGGTCAGGCTGAGCCTGAAACCGTACTATCTTAGATCCTAGTCGCCTTTCGTGCGCTTGGTTTTGCTACAACATCTGCATTCAGAGTGCTCATACAAGTGATGTTGGCTGATTTGTTCCGCGGTGAGTTATCACTATTACCTATTATTATTATTATCAACAATAATATTACAGATCGAGCTCTCGGTGTCGCTATGATGTCCATGACCGCGTGCGATTTAATCTCGGGGTACAATTACAGATTTATGTTTACGTACAGATGTGATATGACAATTCAGAAGCGTAACAGGAATCGTCAGTTCATGGATTGTTAGTAGTGGAATGCCGTGGCAGTCCGGATTACTTGTTGGACCACTGTTAACCATTCCTCCACTACTCGGACTGTGTTGTACCAGCCAAAGCTTCCGAGGAACACAACAATCTACTAAATTGGATCGAATCGTTAGCAGTGCTTTCGGCATTTTTTCAATGTAACACCCTTCTTGAGCCACGGATAGTAAATGATTTCAGAAAGTCCTATATTCTACTAGTTGCTAGTATCTCAATGGGAATGGCTCACGTGAATGCTTACAACTTCTGGTTTCCGTCCATGTTTCTAACTGCGTTGGAGGGCTTCCCCGAGGCTTTCACAGGATTGCCTTACACGACGTTAATCTCATCCAGTTTTTCATTTCTAACATAAGCTCGTCTAGAATTATCACTCTCAATTCGTTTGCAACAATGATTGGCACCCTATCAGGACTTCCTCCCGTAATGTGGTTTGCGCAGGTACCGAATGTCTTTTTGATCCAAAAAATAATCATCGAGTTTTAGAGCTGGTACCACGGCAGCGGTCCCTTCTCTTCCCGGGTTGGATTCACTCGTGCATATCCCGTTGTTGCCAGCCTCGGATCCATCATTATCTGTGTATCATTCATTGTTGGAATCCTTTTGGTGGTCAGGAGCTACTATCTCTGTCTGGTAAGGTTCTATCCATTTATCGTCTCGCTTCCCAAGAAATCGTCTCTTCATTTTGCGTACTCTCTCACCGGTAAGAGAGGCGAGAGAGCGTGCAGAATGAAGAGAGTCATTTCTTGCGAAGCCATTCCTACAACAGATCTGCCTATTCCTCGTCGGGTTTGGTACAGCGGCCGAAGTCAGTCTGAATCATCAAATGCTAATGGTGAGATATCTTCTAGACTGCCTAGTTTACAGGTACTTCAAAAACAAGGTCCACAATACCGTATCAAAATGATTCCTTCTTCATACATCTCATTCCTAACTACTCGCATGGAGTTGTGGACCCCCTCAACAACACAAGCACCAATCAGAAAGTAACATTCAGATGGTGGTCCCTATCAACTCTCGAGCCGCAGCGGTAGCTCTATCCCGACTGATATCTGGAGTCATCGACGCTCCAGCCGCACAGCTCATTGGAATGGTATCTTAAGTTCATCATCTGACTCTCACATTACGAAATGATATCTTATCGGGCAGAACATACCTCCTCATCTTCCTCACTGAAAAGATTCCACCAAAAACAACAAACATCTTCAGTTATCCGACTCAATTCATGGCGATTCACCACTGCCCGTTGATCAGTTCAAAGCTTATCAGCTGGTTCGTTAGATTATCGATTCTAGTCCTCAACACTCTCTTCATTCCCCACCCTTCTGTCCGCATTCAGTTGAAAGTTATTATTAGTTCTTGATGCCATCATTCCCCCATCAGCACGGAACGTATCCAGCATTCATCTCACAATTTCCATTTCAGGGACTGGCTTACTCCTCAGCATTCGCTATCGCCAGTTTGCTCGCGGCCAGTCTTCTCATTCCCTTCTTTCCTGGGGACTGTGCGAGGGCGGAGGGACTGGAGTCAGAAAAGCGAAAAGAATACAACGAGACATCTTCACTCATCGGAGATTCTAAACTACGGGCTGAATCGATATTCGACAGTGTTGTCCGAAGTAGAGCCACGACTGCGGCGAGCTATTTTTAATTATTTTTTGTTGATAAATCTCAGTTTATTCGTTGTTTAACGACCCAGGTAAACAGCTTGAGGTTGACATTCTCTGGCCTTGACAATTGCAGCGCTAGCCAAAATAAGGGTGGAAGGGAGTCAACCCAATTTCAACCAAGCGTGACCGCTCGAGTATCACGTAGGGTCTCCGACTCTCTCGATTCCACACGCTGTCTCACTTCTCTGTAAATCGACAAGGCCACTAACTCTCTTATCAATGGTCTGACTCTCTCGCTCCAGCCCGCTCTCTCGCGCTGTCTAACCGGCGAGACAGCGGGCGGAACTGAGAGAGCGGTCACACTCAAGAGATGCGGGGGCGGTCTCGTCATGCATAATGCTCTCTCGACGGCAGGGAAATGGGGAGGGGACGAGCGGGAAGCGCCAGTAGGTCGATTGAGAAGATAACCACGTATCGGTTCTCGGTTTCCGACTCTCATCAACGAGAGCTTGCTATAGTCATTAGAGTACGCACGGAATCGAGAGATCACTTCCTCTAGTTGATTAGAGCGACTCGCAGAGAGTGCTTGAACAGTCGTGCTCTCATGTGATGACAATTCGGCACGCGCCTCTCTCGTTTCGAATGATCTCTCGCCGGTCATAGAGACGAGAGAGAACGCGAAATGAGGAGAGACGAGTGCCGATTTGTCAACACTAGTGCTCTCTGCGCGGTCAGACGGAGCGAGCAAAAACAGAAAATTGTGATGGTATATAAGCGCGCGCGAGAAGTGAGATGGAGCTACTGACCATGAAGTTCCTCTCCCTCGTCCTTCTCATCGCCTTCATTGTGGCTGCCGCCCTCGCCGGTGATGCGCAGGTAATATTTATTTGCGGAACTATTTTGTTAATATTGCCTGGAAATTCAGCCTTCTAGGCCTTTATTTCTTAGAAAGTAGAATCAGTTAATCGAAAATGTGATGACGCGATATTGCTTGCTTGCCATTCCAGCAGCTGCGCCTCAAGAGAAGCCCCGGAAGCCCCTTCCCCGGCTGATACTGCCCTTGATCCGCAGCACTCATCACACTCAGTGGCATCTCAATTGACGCTCGTACTTGATAAATGATCATCTCTCTATGAGCTTTCCTGAGCAGTACCGAATTTAAATGATGTCAGATTGACAACACCAAGGCAAATTTGTTGCTAGTCGCTCTGCTTCTAGCAACACTTCCAAATTTCGATTCAGATCTTGGTTCAGACTCTGCGATGAGCGAGGTCCGCTCATCAACTTCGTCCTGTTCCTCTTCCCCATTCAGTTCATTCGACGAAATGGTCTGGAGAATAGACCTCGAAATACGAGTCACCGTCTCTTCATTTTGCACACTCTCTCGCCCGGTCTGCTGACGAGAGAGTACGCAGAATGAAGAGACGGTGACTCGTATTTCGAGCTCTGCTGGAGAATGCCAAAACTGTTCAAATCGATGTACTAGCACCTCGGCTAACTGTCTATGACTCAAGACAAGCTACTTTATCGATACTATGGGGACGTTTCCGAGTCACTTGAATAAATTTCGTCTTCCCCTTCACGTCATGTAATATGTAGTATTATGTAATATGAAACTAGCTTGTGACTCTTTATTCGGCGTTACAGTACGAGACGTGCGTTGTCCCATCTTGATTGTCCATTAAAGATATGATTTAAAAAAAATTGTTTCCAGCCTGGAGTATATGAGGCCGGTTGCCTAAGAATCGAACAATGCACCTAAGCGGTTGGCACAGTGATTTTTCGAAAACTTGTGGAAAGATGTTGTTAAGGGTGCTGATAATCGAGGTCAACTTCATTTTGCTTGAATTCGACCGGTAAGGCTAGGCTGCAACTAGGCTGCAACTCGCCTAAAACAGCCTTTTAATTAATAACTCGAGAACAGATGCACAAAATGACTTGAACATTTTTTTTGCATGTTGATGGCATGTACACAATGACGCTGGTAACGAATAACTGTTTTTAGTGATAAGATAAAAATGATCAAAAATCGATTTCGAATACTAGGGCGTTGCGGAACTATTAATTTACATAGCTGCGCGCGCCTTGTTCTGGCGATCATTTTTCTTATATTGGTCATGGGGAAAAAGCTAGACATATTTTCGCAATCAGCTGTTTTCTTCATCGCTTATCAGTGCGGGACCGCTAACTTTTCGCGGAGAATAAAAAATGAAACCTGTTTTTTTATTACAATTTTCATGATATTATTGTTATGAGATGCTTTTGAGAATTTTAACATTACATATTGGATGTGAGTGGAGGAAGTAATAGGCAACTGCGAATAATATAAACTGAGAGTTATTTCCCTCAATATTATTGAGGAGTTATTTGTGCGAGTTATGTTTCAGCCAACGAATAAATATCTAAAACGTGTTCGAAAAGGGGTTCATTGTGTTCAATAAAGAACAAAACGTAAGATATTCATTTGATCCCTGAAACACAACTGCGACGCACACTTTGGGGCACTATTCCAGATCATTCTTCACCCTCCGCGAAAAGTTAGCGGTCCCGCACTGATAAGCGATGAAGAAAACAGCTGATTGCGAAAATATGTCTAGCTTTTTCCCCATGACCAATATAAGAAAAATGATCGCCAGAACAAGGCGCGCGCAGCTATGTAAATTAATAGTTCCGCAACGCCCTAGTATTCGAAATCGATTTTTGATCATTTTTTATCTTATCACTAAAAACAGTTATTCGTTACCAGCGTCATTGTGTACATGCCATCAACATGCAAAAAAATTTCAAGTCATTTTGTGCATCCGTTCTCGAGTTATTAATTAAAAGGAAGCAAAATGAAGTTGACCTCGATTATCAGCACCCTTAAAGAAGGAGTCCCACGAGACGAAAGGGTGGGCTCCCACCACGAATTACGTGCAGAATCAATGAAAATACTGTAGGGAAGAGGGTGAGAGAGCGAGAGAGTCAGACAAACAGAGTGCTCCCTCCTCCCCTATCCCTTCCCTTCTCCCTCTCACCCCTTCCCTTTGCACCGCGCATCTTGATTTTCCCTGCATTATCGGGAAACTTTGCGCGCGAATAGCTCGCTTCAAAATTGAGCTAGAGACTTCAAATTTTGGATTTGCACTAGGATTCAAGGGATAAACACGGCTGCGCTTCCAGATTGTCTACGAAAAAACTCGTGGGACGGCTTCTTTAACAACATCTTTCCACAAGTTTTCGAAAAATCACTGTGCCAGACCTTGTTTGATTCTTAGGCAAACGGCCTCATATATAATATATTGCGAGAGCAGATCCCTATCAGTGGTTTGATTGTTCCCTCGCCAAACCGAATTGACATGTACTGTTGCACTCGTCCTTATCAGACCATCTGCCTCTCTCACATTCCCCCACTCCCTCACTTCTCTGACCGACGAGAGAGCATTGCAAAATGAGAGAGTCAGATCATTTTCATTCTCGCGTCGGCTTTTTTCGAAGTTTGGAAGCGTCGCTAGAAGCAGAACAACTAGCAGCTTTTGTATTGACCTCTTTGATAAACGCTGTGTATGTACTAGAGCTCGAAATACGAGTCACCGTCTCTTCATTCTCCGTACTCTCTCGTCAGTAGACCGTGCGAGAGAGTGTGCAAAACGAAGAGACGGTGACTCGTATTTCGAGGTCTAGCATGTACTGTATAAAAAAGTTCATAAGGAGCCGGAGCGTCTGATTGGTCAAGGATCTTTATCAAGTACAAAGACACAGTGCGAGTCGCAAGGGTTGTCGATCGGTGGGGACAGTGTTAGCCCATTTCGGTCCCTCCGAATCTCTTGAGACGCAGCTGCTGGAATGTAAAATACTCAGCAACTGTTAGCAACTAGGACCTGTAAAACAGGTACTAGTTGCTAACAGGCGAAGGGGTGGCAAAGCTCGCCTAGCGTGGGAAAGCCTAACTACCTTATGTATGACTGATGGGGATTCTACCCCGAAACGTCTCACACACACGAGATAAACACCTTCCGTGAAACCTACCCCTCTCACCGGCTACACTGAGATCGCATCAGTCGATTCAACATTATGACGGTAGTCACTGAGCTCCCCCTTCTTATGACCCTAACTACCTTTATCATCCACCGATCTGTACACCGATCCTCTTTATGCGCAGCAGCTGGAATACAAAACAAATGAGTCTGATAAAGTTTGATAAATGAGTCGCCACTTCATTTCATACACTCTATGTATAATTGTAAGTATCTAGTCAGCGCGGATTATAATCCAAAACAAGTGAGATATTAATCAGTCAAATAAAATAATCATTAAATTACCTGCGCATCACCCGCAAGAGTGGCAGCGACAATGCAAGCGATGAGAAGGAAGAGGGAGAGGAACTTCATGGTCACTTCTTTTCTCTCGATCTTCGCCTTTTTATACACTATATGATTCGTCGGCTCTCTATCTCTTTCTGTCTCTTGCTGAGGAAGTTAGATTACTCTCTCCATACGAAGAGCCAAAACCGATACGCGGATCACGAGAAGAGTCTCCTTTCTCCGACCGGCGAGAGAACATGTATCATGAGGAGTTCATCGAGAGCCAGAGACACAGCGCGTCACTCGATTCAACAGCGGTCACGCTTTGCCGAAATTGTGTTGACCCACTTCCCTTCTTCACCCAAACCCTACGCTATTGGTTCTTATATATAGTTGATTCATATATAACACAATAATGAGAACAATATTCATCAGAAATATTCACTGGGTCATAGCGAGTCCTCCTGTCTGTCTGAGTCTGACTGGGCAAGATCCTTTATCAAGTACGAGAATAAATTGACGACAAGGAATGTTGCAAGTGATGTAGACGAGGAGCACAGTCTGTTAGCCGATTTTTCCCAACCTCTTGACGCGCAGCTGCTGGAATGGGGAACTATGTGTGTCGTGAGTAAAAACGGCAGAACTAACACAATTTAAACACCCTAATTTGAATCCCGTGCATCAATGCTGCGCTAACTAAAGCGACGGTGACTATGCGAAAGAGAACAATATGCAGCCATTGACTGATTGCGAGGATCTCATTGCGACACAAAAATGGATTGGTATTCTCCACCTCGTCTAGCCGCTGGTGGTTGATCCAAACCACTAGATACGCACTAGATCTGCTGGAAATGCGAAATGAAGCTCTCTATATCCCTTTCTGCCCTTCCATTTAAAAATCTTTTATCGCATCGCAAATTACAAACAAATTAGCATTGGATGTTGGTGCGCCAGCCGCTTCATTTACCGAGCTTAGCAAATTTCTTGACGCGCAGCTTCTGGAATGTGAAGCACTTGAACCCACGCGGAATATTTTTTGAAATTTAATTATTAAATTAAAAGATAATTACCTGGGCGTCACCCGCAAGAGCGGCAGCCACAATGCAGGCAATGAGAAGGAAGAGGGGGAGGAACTTCATGATCACTTCTTTTCTCTCGACCTTCGTCTTTTTATACGCTCCGACCACTTGATTCACAGTCGCCTCTCCATTTCACTGAGAGAGCCAAACGGCGAGAAGAACCGATTTAAGAACGGTCACACTTTGTCCAAATTGGGTCTACTCCCTTCCTTCACTCCTGTTTGGCGTATCGTCTAACTCTCAAGGCCAAATCTATTCCATTCTCCAAATCTAACTGTAGATTCGTTTTCTGCATCGTTGCAACTTGCTTCATAGACAAACAAAATAATTGAATGAACTCATCACAAAGGATCACTAATGATTATTGTCCAATATGGAACTGGATCGTGACTTCTCCTTTCCGATCAGCGAAGTCCATTCATCCACTTCCTCTTCCTCATCAGATTCGGCTCTGAAATATGAGAGAAGTCTCTTCATTCTACACTTCATCTACTCTACTCTTCCAATCTCTTCAATCTGGATTCCTAAAGATCCATCAGGTAAAGGGACGATCCTTACTTCTCTTTCTTCACCGCCCTTTCACAGTCGCCAGGGAAGAAAACGACAAGGAAGGAGAAGGAAATTGCCGTTGCTATCAAGAATAAAGAAGCGAAGAGCAGAGCCTGAAGTTATTCAGATGATTGGCTGGCGAATGTCTGGTTCACCTTCTGATACGCGTGGAAACTGTCTATAGGAAGGGTCGATTCGCCTCGAAAGGCGTCGGAAATCTGAGATTACTTCATTAATCTATGGAAAGGGTCTCTGTAGTTGCTTGTAAATTCATTTGCTTTATTTATCATTGAACCAATTTTTTTATTCCGAACAATAGGATTTTCTTATCTAACTAGTCACTTGCCACTCCAACAATCTGTGCCGACGGAGCGCTGGCGATTGCTGTTATCAAACTCTTCAGGGCAACAGCAGAAGCACGAGAGCTGGCCGGCACTACTGTCTGGGAAATCGAGATGGAAAAAGAGAAACAATACAATAACTTACAAGAAGCATCAGATGGCCCAAGCTTGACTGAGCTGCTTGCCCGAGGCCAACGAAGAAAATGCACGCCTGAGCATGTTTTCCGTCGCTCAGAATACCTAGATCACTAACCAAAGTAGCGACGTAGCTCTCCACCACCATCATTACGTAGAGAATATATGAAATCGCCCAAATGAATGCACCAGCGCATCCCACGATAGGGTAGGCGCGAGTGAATCCAGTTCTACCAGAGAAAGGACCGGTGCCGTGCCGCCAACTCTGAAGTAAGTCTTCTAAACGGAATCATCTCAAAGAACTCTAATTTACCTGTGCAAACCACAAAACCGGCGGTAGTCCGGCCAAATAACCTGCCATGATAAACGCAGAGTTTAGGATGGTGATTCTGAAACAAAAAATTGATGATTTCTTTAACCGACCTTGAGATTATTCCAAAGCTGTGAAATATACGCCGTATAGGACAGCCCGGGAAACGCCTCAGGCGTGCTATTCCAGGCGTTGAGGAACATGGACGGAAGCCAGAAGGTGTAGGCCCTAAGTTTAATTTTTCCATTAATAATTTTTATAGGTTATTAAAAATACATTATGGCGAAATTGCCGAGCGACAGCGCCGCTGTTAGGCAGAGGAATGATTTGCTGAAAGACATGCAAATTAGTTTGATACAGAAGCAGAAATTACATTGAGAACACTCCAAACGCGGATGAGAGGCTGCGGCTGAGACCTCCTTGGCCTCCTTGTCCTTGGTCAATATTTCGGCTGCTTCGGCCTGCAAATCAGCGGTTTTAACTGGCATTACTTCTTAATAGTAATACAATAAGCGTGGATTGTAATAGGTTAACCTGCGCAAACGAGTCCGAGCAATGGCACTATCGATAATACTGGTCCGAAAATTAATCCGGACTGCCATGGCAGGCCGGCCGTGAGAATCCATGAGCTAGCGATGCCTATGACTAGTCTGAAAGGGGTTCATTGTTGTTTTTGTTTGAAAGATATAAAACAAATAAAAATACCCCGAGATCAGCTCACATCCTGTCATAATCATCAGTGCTGTCCCGAGTGCTCGATCTGTAAATTGAAGTCGCGGAGATGAGAATCGTTTTAATCTGCACGAGGGTTGCCAGATCAATTCCAAAACCCAATTAATTGACTTTGCGGCCGCTAAATCTGCCGAAAAATGGGGAATAAAAGTCAATTAATTGGGTCAATACAATACCAATTACCCAATTAATTGACCCTTTCTATTGGTATTGGGTGTTGAATTGACATCCCTAATCTGCACCATGACTCGTTCCTTATCTACTCCATGCAAGAAGCGGTGCGAATCGAATCATGATTGACGGGTTATTTGACTGTGAAACCATATGATACTCAGTTCAAAACACAGTCATATGATGCTAGACCATTCACCTTCGAACATATCAGCTAGCAGGACGGGTGTCAATAAATAGAATACCGCCGAAGCTGCGGCACCAAGTGTTCGGAAGCCAACGAAGAGCTGAATTAAGTCATAATTCTTCAAATATTTAATTATTTTGTTCACCACAAATGTGTTCGACCCCAGAACAATGGACATTATTGACAGCGTTATCCACAGCGAAACTGTGACGAGAAATAATCTTCTGGAAAAGTTTTCTTAGATTTCATGGTTATCATTAGCTCAAACAAAGCTAAAACTTATAAAAAGCTGATTCAATCTCGAGTAAACCAAGGATTCAAAAGTCAACAAACCGTCGGTTAAAAAAGTCCCCCAGAATCCACACTGATGCCATTACAATTATGTCAGCGATGGATGAAGAGGTCTGGAAAAATATTATGTATTGCAAAATGTAAAAGTACAGTAATAAACTCGAATAATTCCTGTTTGAGCATCATTGATGTGGAAATTTTCTTTGATGAGAGGAACCACGCCTAAATAGCGAAGTGGAATCATCTCATTATGTCGAGTAACTATGATTGATGACGAAGTAAGTGAAATAAAATGATCGAGAACAAATAAATGACAAAAAACACACATACCATCTATGTCGTACTTGTCGATAGACGAGAGGAATTTGATGGTGAGTATGCATGATGCGATCACAACTTTAGCGGTATGAAAATAATAATAATTAATGAAAAAGAATAACAGTTTCGAAAAAAATATGAATGATTTAATTGAAGTATGACAAACCGTGGTTTGGTGGCTTGAATCCTTCGAAGCACTCATAACACACCGACGACAAAAGCGATTGAAACACAGAAGACGCGGGTTAGATAAGGGGAGTGGTTCAACCCGCGACAAGGGTGTTTCAATGCTGCGTGACGTCCACAATATGACATGCTCCGGAGAAATACACCCAGAAAATTTAAACCTCACACACACATCATCACACATTCTCACACATAAAAACGATAGAACCTGCTTTTCGAAATCATTTATCCATTGCCCTAAAGCTTAATAAAAACTCTCAGCTGTGGTCGTTCTACTCCTAACCACAGCATCAATTAGTGATTCAGATCCGTTCTTTGGTGACCCAATGAGAAATGTGCTCTCATCAATCGACTCTTCTTCTTCCTCCTTCGTTTTATGCGCTGCCCTCTCTACATCTTGCTTGAAAGTAAAGATGAGAAGTATGTCACACAGCGCACTTCCGCAGCTGATCATCGTCGAGCAGAGCAGGGCCTGTAAAGACAATCTTCATCTTATTATCTCTTTATTCCAGTGATAGATCACAACATATCACTTACCAGTTGATAGGCATGAAACCGATCTGCAGCCAGTGTAGAATCACCTCGGAAGGTGTCGGATATCTGAATTCACAGTGTTCTTTCTAACGCCCTTCAAATGCACATACAAATCCAATGATCTGCGCGGCCGGAGTCACGAACAGCCCTGAGATCAGCTTAGACATTGCCATCGCGCCGGCTCGCGAGTTGGAGGGAACGACCATCTGCAATGAACGTGCGTCGATTGTCCGTATTATTAGAAGGACTTATGATCGTGACATTACGGATATACATATTACAAGTGGAACCAAAGTCACGATTTCTTGATTTGAAACGTAACAATAACTCACAATCATCGATTGTACACTCAGGCTGATGTCCGTAGCGGCGCCTAGTCCGACTAGGAACATGGACACCTGTGATGTTCAACTTTTGTTAAACTGTTTTTAATAGCGAACCAAGGAACATCACATAAGCCAATTTATTTTATTTTATTTGATATTTCTACTATGGATTTTAACCCCATTATAGTTCAATAATGGATCTCTCTTTGAGAACGCTGTGAAACTCAGCCAAAACCTTAGATGGCAAGAACAGAACTTGCAGAAAAAATATTAACATTTTTTTTCTGCTTCTCCTCACCAGAAACAGAGAGTAGCTCTCGGCCAGCAGTAGGAAAGAAGCAGCGAATGCTGCCGAGTAGAGCAGAGCTCCTGCAAATGTCTTTTTAACTTCCGTTGGCAAAATAGGACATGACGAATAGAGAAAAGATATTACCCGCGCTCATAACAATGGGAAACGCTCGCAGATTCTCTCCCCTGTCGAAGAATGGACCGCTGCCGTGGCGCCAGCACTAAAATGTCAGATATTGCTTTCAATTTTGGAATCTTCACGATGTCCCAAAACTCAAAATGAATCAATCAAACCTGTGCAAACCACAGAAACGTCGGCATGCCAATCAGCATTCCGGACAGCTTAATGGCAGTAAACAAGGTTGTCACTCTGCAAATATTAATTATCTACATTAACGTTGCTGATACTTGAAAATCCGACCCGCTCTGCTACACGTGTAGTATCAAGGTTCTTAGAAATTAGTCACAAGATAGGACAACCAGAGAACACACGAGCTGTTCTAGATTCATACCACTCACACAGTGTAGGACTGCCCGAGGAAAGTCTCAGGATACGCATCCATCGCAGCTAGAACCATACTAGGAAAGAAGAAGCGGAATGCGACCTGTCAGGGGATAATTGAGAATCTCAATTTAAGATTCGATAGAGACATTTGGATAGCCGAATAAAGAAACTCAATCATCTTACCACGTGGAACATCTCCAGTGAGGTCATTGTAGTCAGTAGAACGACTGATTTGCTGGAATGTTGTGATAAAGTCATTGTCAGAACGACAATAGATAAATATAATACCTGTTTGACTCATCGGTGACAGCAATAGCTTAAGATTGTCTAGACACTCACATTGAGAACAGTCCCAGCGCGCCTTTCAGGGATTTCTGGATACTTCGTCCTTCTGTTCTCTCCACTGTTTTGATGCTACTCGATGAACATAGCAGACCGATCAGCGGTATAACGGAGAGCAGAGGACCGGCGATCAGTCCTAATTTCACAAGTAATATTTTTGTATTTTTAAAGAACGTGGGGAAGAGGAGAACTAGCACTGATCAGACCACGCGGAAATGAACAAAGACTGAAACATATCCACAAAGATTGATAAGTTCTTGTGTGTAAATTTGAAAAAGTCTGATCTCACCGTTCTAATTGAGAGAGTACACAAAATGAAGATACTATTACCCCCATAATTCGAATTTCTACCTGACTGCCACGGCACTCCGCTAGTCACAATCCACGAGTTGAGAATGCCGATGAAGTTTCTGAAATTGGCTCTGTTTTAAAATTCCTACCGTGTCACATTATAGTATTGGAAGTGTATCTGATAGAGATATTTTACTTGCCGCATTGATGATAAAACTGACCCCGATATCATGTCGCATCCCGTCATTATCATGAGAGCGAGGCCGAGAGCTCGGTCTGTACAATGGGCGTAAATTTCGAAACGAAAAAATTATATGATACCTTGAAACAGGTCCGCGATCATTACTGGTTCCAATACCGATGCAATAGAATGGGCACCGGAAGCAAGAGCCCGGAAGGCGACGAAAATCTGGATTATACATTTAACAGATTTAAGAAAAGAACTTGGAATACCGCATAAGATTCGGATCCAAGCAGTATTGAGAGCAGAGACAACGCGATCCAGAGTGCGGTTGAGGAAATGAACAACTTTCTAAAAAATATTTTAAATATTACTTCAATAAAGGAAAATTCGCTAAACCTCCGCTGGAAATAGTCTCCAGAAATCCATAACACGGCGAGTGTAACTGTATGCACTATTGAGGAGGCGGTCTGAAAGGGAAGTTTAGAAGTAGGAAAAAACGAGATGCAAACCTTTATGGTGGCAGTTTGACTATCATTGATATTAAAGTTTTGCTCGAGTAGAGGGACTATTCCTAAATTGCTAATTCATTGTCCTCCCTTCTGTAATCTTCCTCGCTAACCATTGATCGCATTCCCATCCAACGTCGCGAGGAATGCCAAGCAAGCGTAGCATGATGTCACGAATACTTTGCTGATCTGTAAATGCAATTAATGAACATAATGAATTTTAAACTGAGAAGCGCTACGAATCGATAGTCAACGCAAACTGACCGTGGACTGACCGCTCGCGATAGGCATCATGCGTGATAGGAAATGATAACGACTCTGATTTCCGCCGAAGCAGAAGTGAAGTGAGGACTACAACAAGCCTGTCCTCAAACCATCCATGTATGTAACTGATAAAGAACGAGACAGTTCAACTGCGACAAAGTCTGAGTACTAGCTCGTCTTGCATGGACTGGAGGCGCGTTTCTCCGCTTGTAACACGCATCTTACGTGACAGACTGATAACGAGAGGCGGTTTGGGTCGAGGCAAGAGCAAGTGCCCTTATCTTTCATCTGTCACAGATACGAGGGTCTAGGGAAGAGTTTTGCTTTGAAGATGTGCGCTGATGGCTTCTGTCAGTCAAAATATTTTTTATAAACAATTTATCAAGTATAATCAGCCATGGTCGACGCTCTACTCCTGACTAGAGCCGTCTCCATCGACTCCGCCCTCAGTTTAGGTGTCCCGATCAGATTTGTGTTCTCATCAACGATGTCCTCCTCTTCTTTCGTTCTCTGATCAGCTGATTCGCAGTCTTGCTTGAAGAAGAAGATGAGGATCATGTCGCAAAGTGCGCTGCCGAAACCGAACAGGACGGAGCAGAGAAGGGCCTGCAAGAATAGAGAGTGAAGTGAGATCGAGACAAATCCCTCTAACAGTTTCGTATCCATAACTCGTTAATATTGTGAGAAAGGAGAAACAAGCTCTATTAGACCCCTTCTCCCTATTTTCCCTGTCAGGAAAGATAGTGGGGATGAAGGACAACATTCACTCACCATCTGATAAGCGTGAAACCGATCATAGGGAAGCGTCGAGTCGCCTCGGAAAGTGTCGGATACCTGAGATATGGATGCTTTGTGAAGTGACTTTTAAAAAAAAATTCTTCATGGCTCATACTTCCAATTGTGATTGTGTCGCTACGAAGTATGAATAAAGTACCATTCCAATCAACTGCGCTGCCGGAGTGACAAATATTCCTGATATCAGACGAGACAGGGCCACGGCTGCGGCTCGCGAGCTTGAGGGAACGACCATCTGAAACACATTATCAGATTATTTTGATTTTTTCTCCATCCATTAGATCTACGAAAGACGAGATAAAGGTGAGACTATTTGATACAAATAACTGACCAGCATCATTAGCGTGCTCAGACTGATGTCAGCCGCTGATCCGAATCCAACGAGAAACTCTGCTACCTGTATTATCCTTAGAGGTAAACAGAAAAATTCATCGGATAGAGTGTAACTAACCAGAAACACCGGGAAGCTCTTCACCACCAGCAGGATCGTAGCAGTGTACGCTAGAGAACTCGTTAATGTGCCTGCACTTGCGACGATCGGAAACGCTCGAGCGAACTCTTTCCTGCCCGAGAAGGGACCGGTGCCGTGGCGCCAGCTCTGATAAAGTGATCTCGAATTCTAGGTCGAGCATATAAATAGCCAAACCTGCGCGAACCACAGAATCACTGGCATGCCTATCAGCATGCCCGCCAGTTGGAGAACAGTGAAGGAAGTGGTGACCCTGAAATTGCATTGGACCTGTTATTTTCATCAACAAAAAGGAGGCGGACAAGAAGAATCGATCATAGCACTCACATCGTGTACGACAGCCCCAAGAATGGGTCGGGATACTCCGTCACTGCTGTCAGAACCATAGTGGGGAACCAGAAGCGGAAGGCGCGAACGTGGAAGACCTCGAGAGACGTCACCGAGGTCATGAGGACGAAGGATTTACTGGAATCATAGGTAATTCGTGTAGTCATAGAATTGTGAATGACAGGGACAATAAGAAAATGGAGGATCTTACATAGAGAAGAGTCCCAGCGCACTCCTTAGCGTTTTGACTAGACTCCTTCTTCGTTCAGATTTTTCCGCATTACGAATGCTGTTTTTTACAAGGAATACTCCAATGAGAGGGACAATGGCCAGTAATGGGCCTGCAAGTTTAAAAACAGGGAAAATGAAGTTGAAAAAGAAGAAAAGGGAACCTAACCTGCTAGCAGTCCTGTCCGCCACGGCATTCCGCTCGAGACGATCCACGAGTTGAGAATGCTGATGAAGTTGCTGAAATTGAATCATTATCTCTTATAAATAATTTTAAACTGTTTACCCAGAAATTAGTTCACTGCCAGTCATAAGCATCAGAGCGATACCTAGAGCGCGGTCTGAAATGTGGAATATTTTTAATCAAAAGAGAAACCGACGAACGACTAAGGCTGCATTAATTTTACCATTGCTATAATATCGTTTAAACATATCCGCAACCATTATTGGAACTAGCACTAATATGAATATTTAGGGAAATAATAGAAAGCATGTTTTGATGATGAGACCATAATGTATTGTATAATAATCGAGACCTACTTACCTTGAAACAGATCCGCCACCATCACTGGCACGAGCACTTGGAATATCGCCGCAGCACCGGAACCGAAGGATCGAAAGGTGACGAATATCTGCCAACAACAAAATATTATTGGAAACTCTTAGTATCACTAGATTACCCCGAATGAATCGGATCCAAGTAATATTGAAAACAACGACAAAGCTATCCACAGTGAAACAGAGGAAAAAAAGAATTTCCTGGAATTGGTCAATAATTTCAAGGAGAAAAAATATGAATACTTCCGCTCAAAATAATCTCCGATAATCCACACTAAAGCAAGTGTAGTTGTGTTCACAATAGTTGAGGCCGTCTATAAATAATAGTAACTAAATATAAAAAAGTGCTCCCCAACCCGAATAGTTGCAGTTTGCGCATCATTGATATTGAAGTTCTTCTCGATAAGCGGAACAATTCCTGAAATTAGCATATCCGTGATCTTGACATCTCTTTCAATGTGTGAATTGTCTAGGGACTCCTTGAGATCCGGACGAACAATACTATTATGCATCAGACACTAACCATCTATCGCCGCTCCGTCGAACGTTGACAGTAGCATAATACATGTGTAGCATGACGTCACGAACACTTTGCTTACCTGAAAACTTTTCATAACAATAATAACAATAACAATAGTAAATCGATAATCAATACAAACCGTGGTTTGGTCTCGTGGTGTCTCGCTTGCAACATGCATAGCGCGCGGTTTACTTGACTGAATGATAAGGATGGGTTTAGCGACAGAGCACAAACCTGCCTTTATTAAGATGCGTGGTAAGTGCGTTGGCACAAATATATGAGGGTATATCTTATTTGTAGCGTCCATTATTGGAATCTGAGAGATAACGGCGATATTTCTGTACAAAATGAACGGATAGAATGCGTTTCGAAAATATTCCAACGACAGGTTCAAAACACACAGCACGCCGTCCTTATCGCTGCATTGCACGTTACTTTTGCAGGGAGTAAAAGGGATGACCTGTCAATATAACGAGAGCGAAACACGCTTGTCAGGGTGTGCAGTGTGTTTTAGTGCAATCACGAGGCGATCGATGTGTGTATCTACTTTTGCTTTATTGAAAACAATTCAAGATTAATTATTATTCATTGCAGTGCTACAACGTCGGCGCTCGGCTTCTAATTACATTGCACACTACTGATTCTGCTCGACTCTTGGATACCAAGGGAGTATTCTCGTCCGATTCTTCATTGATAGCATCCTCCTGCTCAGCCTTCTTGCAATCACGCTCGAAAAAGATTGCGAGTATAAAATAGCACAAAGCTCCAGCCAACAGGAATAGGTTTGAGATAATCATTGCCTGAATAAATTTGTGTGTTGTCTATGATTGAATAAACTAATTTACCATTTGATATGAGTGAAACTTGTCCACTTCCAGTGTGGACGGGCCTCGGAGAGTGTCTGATACCTAAATAAGTCTTTCTTGTTGAATCAAAACTCTTCTCACAAATCCAATAATCTGTGCCGCGGGAGTGTTCACAATTCCCGACAGCGAACGAGAAAGCGCGATACCGCCGGCTCGCGAGCCGCTGGGAAGCACCATCTCCAAATTGACTATGAATTCCTAAAATCTTACAAAGTATGACGTACTATGAGCATTTGCTGGCCCATTATCTCGACTGAAGTGCCGAATCCAGAAAAGAAAAAAATATAGCGACCTGTAAATCAAATTTCGTCCTCCTTGTCTTTCTCGAATAGATATACCAGAGAGACGGCAAATGCCCTATCCAGCATCATCATGTTCAGAATGAACAGTGTCCCGCTCAAGAGCAAGCCGGTGCCGACAACAATTGGGTAGGCCTTTGCATATCCCGAGCGTCTAGAGCGGAGACCCGACCCGTGATACCAGCTCTGACGTTTGTTTTGTTTTTTTCCCTTTTCTAACTCAAAGAATAAGTCACCTGCGCAGCCCAAAGCATGATGGGCATCCCGATAATCACGCCACCAAGCCCTGCTAATGAGTTGAGAGCAGTGGCGCTAAATATTCTTATGCATCGGGCCGAAACCAGAAAAAACCTCGGATATGACAGTCCCATGAACGCTTCTGGTGCGTAAGTCAATGCGCTCAACAACACTGAAGGCATCCAGAAACCTTTTGCTTTCATGTGAAATGCTGGCAACGCCATGCCCAGGGTAATACAGATGAATGACTTGCTGGAAATAAGTTTAAAACCATCGCAAACTATCCGCAAAAATTACACTGTCAACACCTTGAATCCTCCGGTGAACGAATTTTTCCTTCGTTGATCATGGCTTGGTGGTGCCTGTCAATCAAACTGATGTCAGGATCAGCTGCTAACTGTTTACCTTCTTTAGTAAGCACAACAAACCGGTGAGAGGTATGACTGCAAGAATAGGCCAGGACAGTAGGCCCGTTTGCCATGGTAAACCCGAGCTGACGATGAATGAGGAAGATATCGAGGATACTAGACCACTGAAAACGTGGAGTTTCGAAACAAAATATTCGAAAACGAGATCACTTACCCGAGCAGCATTTCAGCCATTAGCATAGCGCTCAATGCAACGCCAAGAGCGCGATCTACAATTGTTTACAATATTGTTAAAGCGAGAGGTTAAACAGTGCTGACAAACCACGGAATAGATCAGCCATCAGGACAATGCTCAATACTCCAAACACTGCGGACGCTGCAGCTCCAAAAGAGCGAAGTACGACGAATATCTAATGGATTAGTCCTCAACCATGACGATTAGAAAGCGCGATAAATGTACCAGGAATGACTCCGAACCGAGAAGAATAGCTGACAGTGACAATGCGATCCATATCGCTGCCGATGTAAGGTATAGTTTCCTGTAACCGAAATATACTTGGTACAGAATGTAGTAACAAGCCTTCGTTCAATAACCCCTCCAAATATCCACATTATCAGTAGTGTAGCTGTATGAGCGGCTGAGTAGGCTGTCTAAAAGTGGTTAGATCATAATCAGAAGGTGCGAGAGTCGTTCAAACCCGAACTGTAGCAGTCTGGGCTCCATTAAGGTTGAAATGAGACTGAATTAGGGGCACCAGACCTTGAAAGACCTCGTCGTTTAATGAACAAGCAAAGACACACCGTCGACTGCGAAGGAGTCAATAGACGAGAGCAGGAGCAGAGTTGTCAGGAAACTAGCTGTGGCAATGCTTTTGATCTGAAGAGTAAACCGAGCGTGTTTTGAAAAATAAGAGAGAACCAACCGTTATCTGACTCATGGCAATGTTGCGAGCATGTGTTGCACTCGTGTGCCGGTTTAAATCGACGGTCGAGACTAGAGAAAGGATTCGGGAGATAAGAGCATGGGCTTACGTCATTGCATTATCCGCTATACCTAATTTAAAATATAAAGATGGATAATAATTTATCTAATTATCATTGAGCCAGTCACCAGTTAATCATTTTTAAATTCCATTTGGATACCGTTTCATATCTATCTGACGAGTAAGCACCTGTCAGACCATTTCTTTAAATCAAAAGAGCCTTATTCTGAACTGGAGAATCGCGATGTGCTGTTTGATTACGGTAACGCGGGATAATTCAAAGATTAATCCCCTCGTTCACCCTTATCTGGAGAGAAGAAAGTAAATGAATTGTTTGAGAAAAAATCTCGTTATCAGTTGCACTCGAATAAGATGCTTGCAACATGCGGGCAGTCTTTGGTGAGCTTTCCTTGACTTTCATGACGATTAGGTATTGGTAACATCATGCTATCTCTACATTATGCTTCTATCAACGTTCGATGGGGCAGCAATAGATGGTAAGCACAAGTTGCTTGTCACAAGATTCAAGTGTTTATGGAATAATTCAGGAATCTCTACTCGAGCAGAACTTCAACATCAATGACGCCCAGACGGCGTCCATTCGGGTTTGCGCTCTCATTTTGTTCTCTCATAGCCTAATCTTTTCATACATCATCATCACACAGTTCACACAGTTGCTATTGCATTGCTGTGGATTGGTGGCGACTACTTTGAGCGAAGAGTCCATTGATGACAGCACGTTCCTTATTGGGTCGCCGAAGACTCGATCTGAATCACTGCTAGAGACTGTTGTACGGAGTAGAGCTGCTTCTTTTAAGAGTTATTACTGAGCGAACCCATGTTGTGCAATATATATATATTAGGGATGGCAAAAACTGTCTGAACGAACCGCTCCCCTCGCGAGTTGAGAGACAGGAATGATCCGAAAGTGGAATGCTCTCTCGCTTCGCAGACAGTCGACTGTCCCAACGTTTTTAGAGAACATTTCACAAGGCATCAGAATGCAAAAATGGTGACTTTAAACGTTTTTGATGTATTTTTGCCTCCCCTTTAGTCCTATGCTAGTTGAGAATTTTTTCGGTGCATTAAAATGTTGATGTTAACTAGTGAATTACCTATCACAGGTATCACGAGAGAATGAAGCAACCGCGGAACAATTTTTTTCAAACTCAATTCAAATCAACCATATTATGATGGTAACATGCCCTGGTGACAAGAATTCCGCACATCCGGTCGAAGTGTCCAAAACCGGGTTTTAGGAATTTTCCGGCTCTGTTCCCGGCCCTACCATATCTCAGCTCCCAGGTGAGCTAGAAGGTCGTACCCGGGCTTAAAAAATGCGGGAAAATTTTCTGAACAACTTTCATGTTGGTGAAAAAGTTGTGTGACAAAAATGAAAAAAGTTAAAATTGAAAAACTATTTTTTGGGTCAAAAATTAAATTATTGCCCCTTCACGCAGACGACTAGAGCAAACAGTTTCATCAAAATATGAAACCTCACTGCCATATATACCTAGGAAAAAAATTTCATCCAAATCGGGCGCGGTTGAAATTCACAATTTTTGATCAAACATACTGGACCGCAGGCCGAAATTTCGATTTTATTTTCCTGGCACCGATACACTGTGATTAGCAGC